>JAHWFO010113597.1:0-35836 GCA_023313115.1 Rhysida immarginata | reverse complement strand
TTTAGTCATTTTAACTGTAGGCCTAACATAAATTAGCCATTTTTAACAATAGGCCTAACATTAATTAGCCATTTTTAACAATAGGCCTAAGATTAATTAGCCATTTTGAACTATAGGCCTAACATTATTTAGTCATTTTAACTCTAGGCCTAACATAAATTAGCCATTTTTTACAATAGGTCTAACTTTAATTAGCCATTTTTAACTATAAGCCTAACATTAATCAGCCATTTTTAACAACAGGCCTAACATTATTTAGTCATTTTAACTATAGGCCTAACGTTATTTAGCCATTTTTAACCATCGCCTTAACATTAATTAACACATTTAACAATAGGCCTAACAGCACTGAATTTTAAAATGAAATGAGCACGTGCATCAAGAAAGCTTCATAACGGGCACGTGCTCCAGGCTGCCATCAACAATGCTTAAATGATAAACAAAAAGTAACACTGTATTCACTTATGACTCGTCGGTAGGATTCGATTGATATATTACATGCCCTAAGTTCATATTCTTAAAATTAGTGCACGTGCTTGAAGGGGTCCACGAGAACTCATCAAAAGTTGATATATTGTCACAGAATTTGGAGGAGGGCAATGTTAATTGTGTCCAAATCCCAGTTCGTGAAGATGGAAATAGGCAGGCGAAAGATAGGAGGATTAAGCAGACGATAAAAGATAGGAGAAGTCAGGAGAAGGGAGCGTCGGGCGTTATTAATAATAGGAGAAGGCAGGAGAAGGGAGCGTCGTGTGTTATTAATAAAGAGATTAGAGAAGCTAGAGAGAGAAGGCAGGAGATTGGCGCAGTTGCTGTCGTTAGAAAGAAGACGGGGAAGGAGCCAATAGAAACGGATGACGAGAGAAAGAAGGGATTTGGAAAGAAAGAGAGAGAGAGAAAGGGAGAACGAGTTTGGCGAGGAATGAAGACGGAAGGGATTGAAAAGCGGTCGTGTCCAAGCTATCTTCCTGGGGACCCGGAGTCAAGGGGAACTTCAAAGTGGTCACACGGACAGCAGGTTAGGCTTTTAGATAATTCTGATTTCAACGAAGCCACGAGTAAACCTCGCTGTCTTGTGTTCCGCGGGAAACGTGAAGTGCTTTGCCCCCGGGAACCACAAGGGGAAGGTCAGCTGAGGACACGTGACATTGACCGCGGGAGTTTCGATTCGAACTTGTCAAAGTGGGCGAATAAAGGTGGAACGGAGTTTTCCACGTTGTCAGGCCTCGCGAGCTCTGAAGATAGCGCTCAGGAAAAAGCGTTGGATAAAGCAAGCAACGACGAAGGACGGCCTACGGCGTCGAAGGAGACGTGCGACGTTGCGAGCGTCGAACAGAACGAGCGGGTGGAGCATAAACTGGGTTTGCTAGAGCAGAAGAATTCGACGGTATTTCTTCCGTATTCTGAAGGCAATTTGAGGAAGGAATTGGAGCCGGATTGGAAGGCATATCCAGTCGATCTGCCCCATCAGGGTTGTAGTAACGTAAGCGCGCCTACCACCGGTGTGCCGAGCTTAGCGCGTTGCGAGGCTCGGTCAGTTAGCTGCTACAGTAAGCAAATTTCAGCATTGGGAGTACAGCGCGTAACTGCAGGCGATATACAGAGTTTGTTTATATTGTTTTGTCTGTATTCATACTTACCTGTTTTTGTTTGGTTCCCTCAGGTACACGAATTGCGTCACTTATCACTGACAACTTCCCATTTATTCGGGTTCCAGCAATCCTCCCACCAAAAGGGTTGCGCGACGGTTTCTCCGTTGCTAGCCAGTTCCCAAAGGATATTTAGTTCACATCAGCTACAGGATAGCTTATTCAGAAAAGAATAGCAGTAAAAACTTTACTCGATTGTGGTTCGCGCTATTGCAATATTTTGTAATTAATTGTTTTATATTAATTGCTAGATAATTTTTGTTATCTATATTTGTTAACTTTTGTTAATTATTTGCATCTATATTTGGCGCCCAGTAGGTGAGCTCTAACAAATGTTATTATGTAAATAATTATAATTATCCATTAAACAAACTTTATTTAAACTTTCAATTGCGTAGCTCTGCCGCATTATTGCGTAGCTCTGCCGCATTATTGCGTAGCTCTGCCGCAGGATTTCCCTACCACATCCTCTTAGGTACGTTACATATATCGCTGTTAAGTTCTTCCATTTTCACGTTTTCGTGCAAACGATGGCTGGCCAGGCGCATAAAGGTACTGATCATGCTTGTATTCTTATATATAGCTTTAGCTAAAGCTCGTAATAAGGGGTCATTGAAGTACTTTTTGGGGGTCATTTTCTCGGACGTAGCATTTCGAAAATCGAAAAGAATGTCATATTCGTCTTGTGCTCGTCATTTCCGTTCGAATGACATATTACATGCCTTATATTGCCAATAAAAAAATTTAATGGGGGGGTTTGGGTCTCAATAGTCACGTGACTGTTAGACCAATTTCGACGACAAACTAATCAGATGAGCTCAGGAAGGGTCTCTATCGAACAGCGAAAAAGAACTTGAAAAAGTTAAAGCATTCTCGAGAAATCGTCGGACATACAGACGGACGGACGGACAGACAGACAGACAGACACACAAACAGAGCGAAACCAATATATGCTTTTCAGCATATAATAATATGGATAACTAGCAAAGGTACCCGGTGTTGCCCGGGATAATTACACTTGTAGGTAAACAGAACAATTTCAAAAAATTAAATTAAATTTTGCAATATCTTAAAAATAAACACATGAAAATGCTTAGAATTAATACAGTAAAACTTCTTAATTTAAATTCGAAAAAAAAATTAAGTCGACAAACTGATTTCACTTGCGCACGCCGATGTCAGTGATGCTTAAAAGATGAACAGAAAGTAACAATGTATTCCTTCTTGACAAATCGATTGTTATATGATATGCCATTATCTTGGTATTCTTTACACTCACTTTTTTAGAACGTGAATTGGACTTGAAAGGGTCCACGAAAAATTCTGAGAAGTTGATACGGCCGAACTACGACTTTGATGGTCATATTTCTGAAAACACAATTTGAAAAAGTTAATCCGTTTTCAAGTTAACGTGCAAACGGCGGACGGCCGGACGGATAATTCTTATAAGTAGCTTTAATGCTAAAGCTCCTAATAACAGATTCTTTCTTTTCACATCAAGATATGGCAACATGTCCTGTCTTACAACATTACAAACATCTACTCAGTTGTGCGTTTGTGTTGTGCTATCACTTCTGAGCAAGAATTTATTCACAGATTTACTTAAGGCTCGCTGTTATCTCAAGGTTGTTTACCGCGATATGCTTCAAAATGTCTATCGAATGTCTATTGAATTTTGAATTCCCAATATGTGCCTTTACCCATTGGAATACGATCGCTAAGTTGTAAAAACATGGAGAAACTTCTTTCACTTAGTATTTAAGATTAAAGGTTGCTTAATATTCTATCTGTGAAAAATTCTTCTCATGGAATTCTTCTATACCGGTCAATGTTTTTCAACTTGTTAATGTTTACAACATATTTGACTTCAACTTTTTTCCGCAATGAAGATATAAGCTGCACTCATTGGACTACTTCCCTATCAAATGGCTTTATTTTATTTTATTTTATTTTATTTTATTTATTTATTTATTTATTTATTTATTGTTGGATCCAATACGTCCATCCAGGGCCTGTATGGCCAGAGGCCGACGAGTTGGGTCCCTGGATGGACCTGGATTCACGACTGCTGTATGATGGTCGCAGCAGCCGGGGGGGGGTAAAGATTGGCTATCACGGATGGTCACCCATCCAGTGACGAGCCGTGCCTGATGTAGCTTAACTTCACAGAAGTTGTGTTCAGTGAAAGCCCATCAGGCAACGGCCTCCTCAGGATTTCTTGTTCTCGTTAATTTTCCTGGAATTTCGAAAACCAAAACTGAGCTTTCTTGTTGATAAGGCATCTATACAGGGTGTCCGGAAATAAATGGTAAATACGAGAAGCATTTTTATTCCTATGAACATGGTGTCGCAAGCCAACCCCCACAGAGATACAGGGGGATTAAAGTATGTTGCGCTGCCTGATTGTTGGTGTCCCGTGAGCGACTAGGCAATGTGGTGCAGCCCAATTCTGTTCAAGAGATGTCAATGTATGCTCGAATGGCTGCCTCTGTCAGGTCACTCCACAAACCTTTAATACCTTAAATGTCACTGGCGGTCGTGGCACACGTATAGTTGTGCATACATTTAACAATCAGGACCATTTCACAAATAAGCTTACTACCTGAACCCTCACAAATCGGATCGTTGATGCAGTTATTAAGAGCCCGTGAGTACTGAGGTCTGTACGCTCCAATGTGGGCTGCATCAGATTGTCTAGTCGTTCGCGGGAAGCCAACAATCAGGCAGCGCAACATACTTTAATCCCCCTGTATCTCTGTGGGGGTTGGCTTGCGACACCATGTTCATAGGAATAAAAATGCTTCTTTTTACATGTTCTCTCACGTGTATGAATATTTACCATGTATTTTCGGACACCCTGTATATATGCTTGACATATCATGCGTTTGGCATGCCTCAGTTGCACTGTCAGCTCAGTTTGAATTCAAAAATCGGTACTCCTCGAATTTTGACAGCGTTCAGTAGTGTGCTTCATTCCATACAGAACATGTTCTTTTTTGAAACAATAAAGTAAGTAACATGAGTAAACCGCCACGATACAAACCGCCACCATATGATATCCAGCATCTGTTTTTTATCATCGGTTAAACGTCCGAAGAATAATGATGAAGTTATGTTTAATATTTTTTATAAGATGCAAAACAATTACCTTTGAAAGGAAGGTAGCTTGCATGGCAGATGGAATGAAGATGATCTCAAAAAAAAAAACAAATGAAGCAGTAAAGAAGGAAGGTAGCTTGCATGGTCGTCTGTAGGAATGCATCAAAAGTTTATCACAAAAAACGTGACTTCCATTCGCTTTGCTCGTTTGATGAAAAACTACGAAAAACCAGATTTCCATTCAAATACGATCGTTTGGTGTAAGTTATTTGATGCAAAACTATAAAACACGTGATTCTCATTCGACTTCGCTCGTTTGGTGAAACTTTTTTATAATAACAGATTTTAGCTCTTTTAATATTGGCTGCATTTTATATATCAGTATGCCATAAACTTTTCTCTCATTTTGAAGGTTGGATGGGCTCAGGCAACTGACAATCGCCACAGTATCAGAATCTACGTGCACATTCCCGGACATGAATTTCAGTATATGGTATCAAAAATATTGGTATGTAGCTAAAATCCTATTTTTTTTCTGTTTTGAGTAAATATTTAGTATTCATTTCAGAGCACCTCCTTTGAACTAAGAAAATACAATTTGAATTTGACATTCTCACTGACATTTTACTACTTAGGCATTTATGGAAGGAGAAAAGTTTCTTGGGAGTCTCATCGTATGCTTTTTTAAAAAATTCCACATGATTTACTTTTGATAGCAAGCTGTTAAGATCCCCTTTTTAAACTTGTTATCAATCTGTAGGACACATCCAGTGAATGCCTTGTTTTCAAATGTTATTCATGTTTATAAGTAAGAAATATCAGGTCATTGCATATCAAATGTCGGATTTCGAGGTGGGTTCCGCGCATCAGAAAGGTTTCCACGTTTAGTAGCAAGTATCCATAACAAAGTGGTACATTCCCAAAGATAAACCTATCAGCGACCAGCTGCCTGAAATTCGCATGTCTGCGATGATATTTAATAGCGTTTGAACCCAAGCTAAGATAGTCATGACTTCATACGAATTACTTGTGATAATGCATTACGAGTTCGGGTTAAATCACACGGCATACAACGCCTCTCGAAACATCAATAAGGTGTTCGGTGTAGGCACCATAAATGAACGTACTGTCCAACGTTGGTTCCGAAAATTCCGGGCGGGAGTGACGGACCTGGCAAATGAGCCACGCGGCAGACCGCCCAATGTGTTGAATGACACTGATCTGAAGCGTTCTGTGGAAGAGGGCCCGTCGAAAACCGTTCGGGACTTTGCAGTGGATCATGCTGTATCAGCGTCGACTGTCAGTAGACACCTTAGGACCATCGGCAAGGTGAAAAAGCAGGACAAATGGGTCCCACATGAACTTACGGATAAACAAAAGGAGCTTCGGTTGGAGGTGTGTACGGAATTGCTTTTGCGCCATGAAGAAGCGGGGATTCTTGATCGCATTTCGGCTGGGTTCCTATACGACAATAGGAAACGGTCAACACAGTGGCTGGATGCTGATGAACCCTCGCGACAGTTCCCTAAACCCCCGTTGCACCCCAGGAAATTCATGGTTACAGTTGGTGGAACATCCGTAGTGTAGTACATTACAGCTTCCTACAGAAGGGTGAGACGATCACCGCTGCGACCTACTGCACACAAAACTGTCAGCAACAACCTGCACTTGTGCATCGCAAATGCGTCCTTCTGCTGCATGACAACGCGAACGACCGTGCAGGCGCTACAGGTTCTGGGCTACGAGGTGCTTCCACACACCCGTACTTTCCGGACCTCTCCCCTACCGACTACTATCTTTTCCAGAGCCTAGACAATTTTCACCGGAGGAAAACATTTCTAACCCAAGCAGACGTCGAAAACGCATTCGGGGAGTTTATTGAGTTTCATGACCATGGATTCTATCGGAGAGGCCTCGATAAGCTGCCATCGGCAGAAAACGACGTTTACATACAGATAACATGACTGTTACAAAACAATCTGACTGATCTCACTGTAATAACCTCTTTAGATCGCCGCACTGAAATCGCTCTCTCCTTTCGCTCACGTAAGACACGCCATCCGCAACTCTTTAATTAGCGTATTTTTCTCTTCAATTCGTCCGCTCGCTCGCGTCGCTCCAAGGTCGCTCACGTAAGACACAGTACGAGGGGTGATCAAATGTAAGGTTACAAAGCCTGCAGTAAAATAGTACATTTTATTTCATACAACCAATACAGCCAACTGATAATACATACACTAGGCTATTTTTCGACATAGTCTCCATATCGGTTTAGTCACTTGTGGATTCTTGGGATTTGTTTGAATATTCCCTCCTGGTAAAAATCCTGTCCCGCTGACCGACACTGCGAGACCTTGACACGATTGCGCGAAGCAAAAAGGGGAAACGGCCAAGACTTCTCACCGAGGGCGTCAGCCTCTTTCACGACAAAGCGCGACCTCATACAGCCCAGAAGACCAGCAGTTATTGAAGCAGTTTCGCTGGACCATCATCGAACACCCTCCCTACAGCCCGGACCTCGCTCCAGGCGAATGAAAACCTCTTTCCTCACTTGAAGATACACCTAGGAGACCGACGATTCGCTTCAGACGAAGAAGTGAAACACTTCGAGACAACGTGGCTGAACACGCAAGGACAGGATTTTTACCAGGAAAGAATATTCAACTCATCCCACGAATCGACAAGTGCCTAAACCGATATAGAGACTATGTCGAAAAATAACCTAATGTATGTGCTATTAGTTGGCTGTATTGGTTGTATGAAAAAATGAGGTGTGGTACCATCCGACTTTCTTATATGTAGATGTCCTGGTTATACTATGTATAAGAAAGTAAAATATACACATTTCACTGTAGGCTTTGTTACCTTACTTTTTGATCACTGTTACCTCGTAACTGATGCGTGAACTGGGCATCCAACTACTCAAATTTTTTCCATTTTATGCGCCTGCGTATGTTAAATTTAGCAATAAATACAGTAGTTTAAAATCAGATAAGAAGTTTTGAATCACCCTATATCATCTAACGTTAAGCTGAAGTTGACAATGGAATGTTTTCATTTCATCAAATCTACGTTTCTGTTGTGTGGGGCTAATCTTAAATTTTCATTTACTTCCCTGTATTCAAAGGGCTTCAAACTTGGCGCAATGATATTTCCAGCAGCAGCCCAATCCGTATGTGAATTTCACAATTGAAATTTTTGAAAAATGTTTAAATTTATTTTCATTTAAAAATATCGTCTTCAGGTTCCCTCATTTAATATGTAAAGAGGCGCATTATCTCATAAAACGAAGGTTTAGGCATGCAATCACCATGACGGAAGAAAACTTTGAGCATGTGTAGCAATGCAATGCTTAGTCTTGCTTTACTGTTACCAAGGGCCACGCATTTCATATTTTCATTATAAGAGTAAACCGTACGTTATTTTATTGGAGACCGATAATCAATTGACATTTGAAATGTTCTTATTTTCGTAGTATGAATTTGTGAACATCTCTAGACGTCCTTGCATTAGTGGCGACAGCTATAAACAGTGCCACGAAAACTGTATTGTAACAGAACTAAGGAATTCGCTGCCATGCAAGTAAGTTAAAACTCCATTGAAAAATTATTCAGTTAGAGCTCGAAATTTCTAATTTTATATGCACCACAATAACTCTTTTTATTATAGTACAATTTATGGAATTATTTGCCAACACATTACTTAAAATGACGTTTTCATAATGTAATGGTTGTTGGAACATCCCCCTTTTGCAAATTCTACGAGAGTCATGGTAACTATTTTTTGAGAGAATTCAAGCATGGGTGGATAATATGTAATATACAGATGAAAAGACAAGGAATGGACGAAATGTACGGATATTTCACAACATTTTGCTCCTGTTGTTTATTAATGTAATTGAAATGACATTACAGCTTCATGTTCCAGAACCTTTACAGCACGCATACCCGTTCTAAACGGCCTCAACGTATTCCCGTGCAACATTCACAACACGCTGCCAACGATATGGAGAAGCCAAATATCATCTGCTTCACCATTTCCCTCAGCAGGTGTGAATCTTGTCCTCTACTGTTGCACTGCATAGCAATGTCCATTCGTGTCCCAAACCGTTTACCATCCTGCACATTCTGCATTGTGTGGTTTTTCGTTGACGTGGAGAATGGTAGCACTCTCCAGAAGAAAATCTGTAGTTGTGGTGATCCTCTTCATAATAGAAACCAGATTTTGTGGTGGTGTTGGATGTTAGATTACATCCATCCTACACGGCAGCCAACTAAGAACTGATTTAACATTGCTCTCTATGTAACAGGAAATCACAGAGCCATATTTGTGAATTGCTTTGGAATTGTTTTGGAAACATACTACGAATGCAAACATACTACATATATGGCTTCCTTGAGACATATATTTTGTGATCCCATCCTTTAGCTCTGGGAAAAAAATGTTATGACTTACTCACCAATCCTTCTGTGATGGCTGAGTATACAGGGGCATAGGTTTTCGGTCAGGTCGCCGATTTAATTACAGTCGTAAGAATAGATATTTATGTTGAACGTGTCTCAGGAATACGTAAAAGATTATAATAAAATTTTAGAAATGTCTTAGGATTGTGGAAGTACGTAATCATATACAGGGTGTTTTTGAATTCAGTACAGATTCTTTGGGAGATGATAGAAGAGGTCCTTAGAAGAATTTTTTGTCATATGAACATGGGGTCCCCGCAGCTCCGTTTACTTACAATACTGCATTGAACAATCAAATAACACCGGGAAGCAGTGTGCGTTGGTAGGCCTAGATTATTTTATTTTTAACAATTAACAAAAGCAATCTACTGTAATAACTTTTAAAGTAATTGTTTGCAAAGAAATTTCAAGGTGCACGTGCTTGTTTGTTGAAAAGTCTTAGGACAAACTTCGTCAAGGAGATTCCATGGTATCCAACCCCTTTGTAAAATACGATTAGTCAATATGTAAATGAACTAATCGCATTCTGGAAAAGCAGTAGGTAAAGATTTGTTTTAAAAAGCTCACTTGATGTACTTTTTACATGTGTAAAGTTAAACAAACAGTATGAATCGTTTTACATGGAATGATTATGCAGACATGCATCTGTGTCTCGGTGCTGCTGGTACCATTGATGGTACAAGGCGTTTGTATGCTGAACGTTATCCCAACAGAATTCTTCCCAATTCACGAACATTTGGTGCAGTAGATCGTCGTCTAAGAGAAACAGGCGCATTCGCTCATGATAATCATCAGCGTGGACGTCGTCGGTGGTTACGCTCCCCTGAATTAAAGGATGAAGTTTTGGAAAGGTTTAACCGAAATCCATCGACAAGTACTCGTGCGGTCGGAGATGCTTTGAATACTATTCATACCACTGTATGGAACATTTTACATGACAACCTGCAACATCCGTTCAAGCTTCGAAAGGTGCAGGAATTATGTCCCAATGATCAAGCTTCGGCGTGCTTTCGCGGAATGGTTTATGCAGCAACAGAATAGGATTCCAGACTTTCCTTCCATAGTTTTGTGGACAGATGAGGCCATATTTACGCGAGAGGGAATGTTCAATAGCTACAATAGTCATCTGTGGTCTCGTGTCAACCCATGTGCAACACATGTTAAGTTTTCAGCATCGTTTTTCGTTGAATATTTGGGCTGGCATGATTCACAATGTCCTGATTGGGCCATATCTCCTACCATGCCGTCTTAACGGGCAAACATACCTGGGTTTCCTGAAGGAGTAGCTCTCTGGTCTTCTTGAAGACGTTCTACTAATGACCAGACATTTGATGTGGTTTCAACAGGACGGCGCACCTTCGCATTACACAAGAGCAGTTAAAGATTACCTAAATCAGACATATCCTGGTCGTTGGATTGGTCGTGGCGGACCAGTTGCTTGGCCACCGAGATCGCCAGATCTCACACCGATGGATTTTTTTTTATGGGGAAGCATAAAATCAATGGTGTACTCCGAACCCGTAGATACCGAAGAAGAATTGACGGCTCGTGTTGTCGCGGCAGCAGGTGACATCAGCGACCGTGCAAATCAACTGTTTCCCCGCGTACATCAATCCAACATAAGGCGTTGCTATGAAGCAAATGGCGGTCATTTCGAACAATTACTGTAAAAGTCATACAGTAGATTGCTTGTGTTAATTGTTAAAAATAAAATAATTTAGGCCTACCAACGCACACTGCGTCCCGGTATCATTTGATTGTTCAATGCAATATTGTAAGTAAGCGGAGCTGCCGGGACCCCATGTTCATATGGCAAAAAATACTTCTAAGGACCTCTTCTATCATCTCCCAAAAAATCTGTACTCAATTCAAAAACACCCTGTATAAGTGGGCTAAATGATCTAAATTTTGACACACCCAGAAACCTAACAAACCAACCAATCAGTCAATCACAGTTGACTAGGTTTTGTAATAATTTTGCCAGTATCCAATAGTTTTTCTCTATAAACTTTAATTGCTTAGCCTCTCTACTTTGTTCCAAGTGCGATAATTTTAGGTGTTAATGGCAAAACTCATGAAACAGATGACCTTTCATGAATCTTATATGAACGTCTCAATCGTGTGCCGATGCTGGCGACCGGTAACGTATTTTTTTACGTGATTTCTTTCTACATCTTCTATAGTTTCCGCTGCCACAATAGATTTCGTCCTCTTGCGATGGTATGACCTCGTTAGAGAAGATATGTCTTAATAATGTCAATCCACTATCTGCATTACTTTGTGGACGGCGTTTTCCTTAATTACTTTGAAAACTTCCAGTAACTTATACAGGATGGTTATAATTAGAGTGACACCATTTAGATCCTTCTAGCGGCCGTTCTGGTAATCAGATTTTGACGAAACTGGAGATATATGTTATACAGACCACGGGGAAGAGAATTTTGCAATAAAAAATTAGTTCACGTTTTGACCGCTACGTCAAAATATGGCGCATGAATAATATCTTATCTTATCTGGTACAGAGGGTAGATTATCGCAAGCGATAATCTGCGGCACCTACTCCTACGAGGGAGTTTTGCGCCATCCCATTAATAACGACTGCTACGAGATGACAGTAGCAGTCGGGACCGACGGCTTAACGTGCCCTCCGAAGCACGGGGGGTCTCATGATGGAAGAGCTGCTGGGGATAAACGAACCAGAGGCTGTCACCAACTGCTGGAACACCAGCTATGGTCAATCGGCAAATGGGTCAGACCAAAGTCCCCCAACAGCCGCGCCCCAAATAGCTGTCTCGCCAGCGGTGGCCCTCAAGCCCAGGCCGTCACCCAACCAGCAGCTGGCCGCGCCTGAAGTTGCTGAACTCCATCGATTGGCAAGCCAACCGACGAGACAACCAGGCCACGGCCCCCCCCCCCCCCCCCGCATGAATAATAACAAAAACAAGTTAGAAGCAGAGAAATTTATAAAATCATAGCATTTGTTCAATGTGCATTCCATTTGTATCAATGACATTTTCAAAGCGCATTATTGCATGTTCCACAGTAGAGCTAAGGGTTTCCTGGGGAATCGCAGTGATATGGCGTGTAATGCTTGCTTTCAATTCAGGGACATGTATTCTTCCTCCATAGACATTATCTTTCAAATATCCCCACAACCAGAAGTCACAAGGGTTTAAGTCCAGTGAACGAGGAGGCCATGCAGTTGGAAAAGTTCTCGAAATCACCCGATCATCTCCAAAATGAGCATGAAGCAGTTCCTTCACTTGTCGTGCAATGTGGGGTGTTGCACCATCTTGCATAAAGACAGTACTGTCTAAACATTGTCTTTCTTTTAAAGCAGGAATGACTTTCTACTGCAGAAGTTCCCAGTAACGAGCACCAGTGATTGAACATCTTTTAGTGCCTTGAGGAGTGTTCTCTTCAAAGAAAAAGGGGCCAAGAATGAAATGTGAAGTGAATCCGCACCATACAGTCACGTAATCAGAGTGCAAAAGCTTTTCCTGCACAACCATCGGCTTTTCAGTACCTCAGATGCGACAGTTTTGAACATTCACTGCTCCGTCTAGCGTGAAATGCGCTTCATCTGACCATAGCCATGCATTATCGACGGCTATTCTAGCCAGAAACTGGCAAGCAAAATCAGTGCGTTTTTCCGGATCTTCATGAAGCAACTTTTGAACCACCTGGATCTTGTATGCAGGGCCGTAATGAGGGGGGGGGGGCGCCTAGGCATTTGTCTGTAGATAGAGGGCCCCCCAGTCAATGTATGGTCCCAGTCTAAAATGTCACAATTATTTTCTGTGAAGTAATGATTGGCACACATGGTCAATACCAGGATTTTGGATAGGTCTATGTTATATTTGTTTTTGGGTAAACTTTGTTTAGGGCCCATATAAGCTGATTTGCCCAGAGCCCAAAATTTTCTCACTACGGCGCTGCTTGTATGGATACCACTTTAAAATGGAACGCAAAACTTTTTGTACCGTAGACCACGGAACAGACAAATGACGTGTTACAGCTCGAGCACTTGCTGAAGAATATTGGGAACTTGAAGTACTCTCTACTACAGCAGCAGCAACATCTTCCACAGTCTCATTTGCAGTCGTTTCCGTCCTCTCCCTGCAGCTCACCCAACACACTAGTTTCTTCAAATTTCTTAATCATCTTTTTTAAACCATTAATGGACATAGGCCCATTTCGCAGGTTTTTCAAACGTCGATATTCTCTTAGTGCAGCAGAAGCATTATTGCAGTTCTGGTAAAACAACTTCAGCAATAAAGCTCGACCCTTTTTAGCTAAAGCCATCGTGAAGAATGACTTTACATTTAATTTCACTGTCATTTTAAAGCTTTTCTAATTTTACATCTCATTTGCATAACGTCTCTGATTGAGTAAAAATTCTCAGATAGTTTCTTACATGACCAGCACCATATTCTGACGTAGCGGTCAAAATGTGAACTAATTTTCTTATTGCAAAATTCTCTTCCCCGTGGTCTGTATAACGTATATCTCGAGTTTCGTCCAAATCTGATTACCATAACGGCCGCTAGAAGGGTCTAAATGGTGTCACTTTAATTATAACCACCCTGTAGCTTTTGCTATTGAAAATGGGTATACTGTGGCACTAACAGAATCATCACTTGTCAACACTGGGTCCCAAAATCATCAAAAACGAAGAAGCCACACAGCTAACAACACCTCGGCTCACTCCTGCCCAGAACTGCCATGGCTTCAATTGGCTTCACTTTGGTGGCGATGTTAACACTATGATTCGGAATCTACCTTTAATATACGTCATTGGAACAAAACAGCCCGAGCAATGCCAACATAAGGCCTGAACGTCAGACATTGTTACATCATCATCCGAAGACATGTTCAATCGCATGTCTACCAAATATAAGCCCTAAATTATGTCTTTGCATGATGATGTAACTATGTATGACGTTTTAGCGATCAGGCCTTATCTTTAGGAGGCGTTGGCAATGCCCGACGGGCATATGAGCTAGACGTTTTCAAAATATGTCAATAGATGGCGATGCTAGACGAAGAATGTTTCATTTTATTCAATTTTTCCAGACTTTCAAGGTCGCGGGTATATATTTTCAGGAAGCTTGCTTCTCTCCCGGTCAGTTATACGTTGCTTGCTCCCGCGTGTTCAGCTGTCGAAATCTACATGTTTTTGCGCCACAGGGGAAGACATACAACGTTGTTTACCGAATTGGACTTGAGTGCACAACTACTTGACAATCCTTGCGCAGCTTGTGTAGCTGATTCATCCATCTTATCATTCTTTTTTTCATTGTTTACTTTTGTACATATAATTTTATTTTCTTTTGATCCCAGTTCATAGTTCAAAAATCATCATTTTTGTTTTAAAATGATTATGAAAGGTTTGAAGAAGGCTTTCTAGACTGTTACTCATTTTCTTGCATTTCGTTCATACTTTGTTAATCATAGTTTAAGTTATAACATAACAAACAATCGTTAAAAAATTACTCAACGCATCTTTTCCACCCGGGCGAAGCCGGGTAATATTGCTAGTAGAAAATAAAAGAGAATAGTGGCGTTCCAGTGGGAACACTCCAATTGTCCGTAAATTAAGAAAACGTTTGAATTCTGTAAAAGCTTGTTTTATTGTCCTTTTCTCTGCACCTTGCATGTTTTTATTTATATTTGTTTGAATTATTGAGAGAAAAACTCGTGTATCGGGCTCATTAGCATTAATTTAATATACACACTCATTATACTGTTTTTTAAATTTGTTTTAGATTTCCATTTTTCAAGGAAGTAGAGGAATTGCCGTTTTGTTCTTTATCACCAAATACTAGAAAACTTTATGCTAATTCAACAAAAATAGCCGTTCAGCTGAATCCTACTGTTAAATGTAATTGTCAGCAGAAATGCTCCTTTGAAATGATAGATGCTTCTCTCATTGTTTCAAAGGGGAATCCTGAAGATTTTAGATTCGAAATTTATTTCAAATACAAGTACAATATAAGAATTGCAGAAAAATTCTCGTACGATTTTATTTCACTTTTATGTGATATAGGAGGCAACATGGGCCTTTGTACAGGGCTCTGTTTGTTATCATTTATAGAATCATTATTCGCTATGAAAAGATTAGTGAAAAAGTACTCGTCTAAGGTGTTCATTCATCCATTTAACAGAATCATCCGTAGAGAAGTCTATAAAATGAACATTTCACACAAGACTAGTCAGAATACCACACGATTATTGATTATTGCCAATTCCATTATTCTGTGGGCGATAAATTTATTTCTAATTGGAACGCAGATAAAATACTATTACAGTTATCCAGAGACTAGGGTTATCACGCTGAAAGAAAATGCAAGCATGGAATTTCCAGACTTGTTATTATGTGGACATTCACGCAAACTTGTCCAAAAAATTATTAAGTACCAAAAGAAAAAGAAAATCAAAAATGCATGCGATGTTAAAATGTTCGATTTGCTTGAAGAAAAGAAAATGAATATCACCAATATTTGGGAAATTGCAATCTATACAGAAATTAAAAGAACTTTGGTAAATATGAGCATATTTACTGTTTTCTTATAAGTAATATATTTATTAATATGGGTGGGTCAAATATAGTTATGAGGTACTGATCGGGTCATGTTTAAATCTCTTTTGTGCTCGACATGTCCCCTATCAACATCGACACTTTCCTGGAGTTTATAACCGACACTTTAGTTCAATAATACGCATATTCTGGTTGGTACCAATACCCCCGACCATGGCTTCTAAATGCTCTTGACTTGCGACATTTGAGCAGGCTGGTCCTTCGTAACAGATACACGTCACTAAAAGTCTATGTCAATTATCAGTCACATTCATTGAGGGAGCATACTAGAAACGTGCCTATGAGGCCAGAGGCGCGAAATTTGACACTGACGAGATAGAGCAGCAGGAGACCCTCAAGTGTTCCTTTACTCACCGCACGTCACCAAAGCTGTGCCTCGCCTGGGCTCGTATATTTATTCATTGGAACATACATGACTGGAAACACATAGCTTGGTTCTATGAGCCACGATTGAAGTAGGTGCAAGCTGACTCGTGTGTGGCGCAGGACCCATGAGGCCATGGACCCAAGTTGTCAGGAAGGCACTTTGCAATGTGATGGTGACTCCACTTTGATGTGGGGCGAGATTACATGGCAAGATTCGGGTCCTCTGATTACATTGGACCTATCATTGCCTGGAAATCGTTATGTCCAGATGATTGCTGACCATTTCCAGTCCTTCATGGCCTTCATGTACCCTAACAGCGACGGGGTGTTTCAGGAAGTCAATGCGACTTGTTACTGGGCTAACATTACTCGCGGTTGGTTTGAGGAGTATTCCGAACAATTCCAACGAATGAATTGGCCACCTAAAAACAAAAAAAAACTCTATTTTGATTCGAAATTTATTCTCTTTCTGACATCTTCATTTTGGATCCAAAAGGGGAAAAGAGCGCATCATGTAGATAAACAATCATGGTAAACAGCACTTTGGGTAGATGGTTACGCCAGATATGAGATGGTTACGCCAGATGGTTACGCCAGATGGTTACGCCAGATGGTTACGCATCGAGTGGATTTCGTATATTATCGAACGATCCATTCGTGCACTAAAGCCTGCACCTGCAACACTCACGCAGAATTATAAACGGCTATCGAGACGGCTTGGCTGAGAAGATCTCCGCCGAGTGGTGGAGTTCATGCCATGACGAGATGCTGCATTTCATCGGGCAAAAGGCGGTCCTGCACGATATTGAATAGGTCCATCAGTTTTGGCATTTCAGTGTATAATCTTTTCGATTCATTCTTTGTGTGGGGATTCTTCTGATAACCTTTTACGTTAACTGATTAATTATCTTAATAATTTGAAATTCATTTAGTGCTTATATTAAACTGAATTTTTTTTTACGAAAGTAACTGTAACTTGCCTCTTTGTAATCACTATGGTCATACCTTAAGTTATAGTGTCTGAGAGTTAGCTTTGATTAAAAAATTGGATTATAACCTTGCTTTTATATTTACCATTAACTTATTCCAGTTTTAGAAATTTTTCTTTTTCTTTTAATAAGGATGACACAATGTTAAATTTGAGACATGCTGAAAACGTAGCAACACCATTTGGAAACTGCAGAAAATTGTCATTAGGTAGGTATTGTTCCGAAATACACATCGGATCGAAAAAAGAAAAAACTTGTTTAATGTTTTTCAAAAATGATATGCAATGATACAAAACTCGACTTTCACCCTTATCTCCTGAGGCTGGGGGAAGGGGTAACTTTGAAATCTTAAATAGGAACCTCTATTATTGTGGTATTTTCAGATTTTACACAACTTTTGAGAAATGTTTTACTTTTTCGTGTTTTTTCAATTTATAAAGACACTGAAACCTAAATATGCGAGCATGATATTAAAATTTTTAAATATTTGAAATTCTGACTTTGGATTTTTAAAGACCATGAAAAAGTAGAATAGGAATGTCTGTTAGACCCACCCTCCATCTCTTTGTCTTCATCGATAAAATTGGGTTCAAAACTTTAAAAGTTCCACACTTTCAATGTCTTTATCTTCTGAAGAGATGGGTCAATTGAAAAAACACCGTTATAAATAGGGGTTCCTATTTGAGATTTCAAAGTTACCCCTTCCGCCAGCCTCAGGGGGTGGGGTAGAGGTCGACTTTGTTATCATTGGAGAGCTTTTTGAAAAATACTAAGCACGTCTTTTTTGTTTTTTCGATCCAATGTATATTTATCCAGATATTCCACAGTTACACTTATTTGAAACACTCTGTAGACTATTTGGCCCCCATTATTGTTCAATTTGAACAATTACTTTGATTCTAAAGAAATAACTAGGAAGTAAATCTATTGTTACACCGAATCCAAAGAAACTATGTTAGATTCGGTACGATCATGTAATGACGAGGTCTGGCCATTATATTTGAATATTAGTTGCTCTAAGAAATTTGTGTGAGTGACAGCTGAAGAATAGGTAAACCTAAAAAATTGAGTGAGTTTGATAGAGTTGTTGCAAGGTGCACGGAATCTAATGTTATCGAAATATTGGAGCCCTTTGTGTTTCTCTCAAAGAATGATTGCTAAATGCATCGAGAACAGCAGAAAAAAAACACATGGTCGAAAGAAGTCCTGAGGTCTACGAAAAACGAGAATGATAGTAAAACCATGTAGGCGTGCAACAATTCATCAAGTAACCACGATGTGTCAAAATCACTAACCTTCCAGTATATTAGAGTTGGGCGCTGCCGTCGTCTTATAACCATTTTCAAGCTTGTACCACGGCCTTCGAGAAATTACCAAGCCCGAACATGGAAAAGACAAAAGATTGTTATGTCGAACTGGTGGTGCTATTACAGAAGTTATACCATGAAAGAATAACAAGGGAAGCGCCTCTTGTAGCACTTCCAATGCTAAAATGAGTCACTTGCTGCTATCGCAGCGCACCTGGTGGCCAACATGATTGCGCTTACAAGTCCCATGATCTTTCTATGATTATAGAATTACAGATGCTTTTGAAGTAGTGAACACCAACCACTGAGCCAAGGAAAAGTATAGTCGTCTGCTAGACCATAGCCTACAATGATAAAAGAAAGCCTGTCCATTTGTCCTTCCTCCATTGTTACCAAAAATCAGTCGCAAATAGCAGGATTTAGCACCGTCTAGCGACAAAATTTAACATTGTTTCAGTCGTTTCATCACTTATAATGATTGGGAAAGCTGCATATTCACTTCTCGACAAAAAAATGACAAGGTGAATCAGCTTTTATATGAAAATTCAAGTATCCTCTATATAGTTTTAACATTATTCCTATCTTGTTAAATCCTGCTATTTGTGACTAATTTCTTAAACACAGTTTGAACGATGGAAGAAGGCAATTGGGCAGGCTTTCTGTTATCATTGTAGGCTATGGTTAGACAGAGAATAATGCCCACGCAAATGGCTCACGCATTAAACAATGGAGTTTCCTATCCTGTAGTTCTTCATCCATATTAAACTGTATCCAAGGAAAGTTTGAATGGGGTGTCCAATTAAATTTCCAGTTTCAATTGTTAGGCATTGTTAATTTTTATTTTGGAACGATGCCTAAACAATTGTAAGCTGAAATTTAACTGGACACGACCCGTCAAACTTTTGTCGAACAAAGTATAGTTCAACATCACAATATAAGAGCTTCAACAATACATTATTGTCGTCATGTTTAGGCCTTGTACGGTAGTTTCTAAGTGACCGTGCTTGTTGCAGCTTGCCCTAGAAGATGGGTTAGTTGGTTTATTAAAATTTTTGGCGTCAACTACTAAAATCATTATGCGCCTTTTACACAAGTTATATCTCTACGCAGCCCGGGACAAACACAAACATGCATGCCCACGGCGGGATTCGAACCCACGACCAGGTGGACTCGAGAACTAGAATGCCTACGCCCTAGCCCCCTCGGCCACCTGGCCAGCTTGCCCTGGAAGAACATCTCTTCTACAATGAACAAAAGCCAACAATGCTATTAATAAACAACTACAAATGCACAGAACAATATATAAAATCATAAGGCAACATAATTCAATTAACAGCAAAGAAAAAAAATAGTTAAGGCATCGTTATCCAAAGATATAAGGGTTTTAGCATCAAAATGTTACGAGCAGTAGCGGCTCGTGACTATAATAAGTGGAGGGGCACAAATGCAAAATTTCAGATTCTTAGGCATTTTGCCGAGGCCTCAGAGGACTATATCAGTTTTAGTGTAAAATAGCTAAAATTTTAAGCAACACATTATAAATATAAAACATTTCAGGTTTCTGTACTTCTGGTTTAAAATTTATAGCTTGATTCGAGATTGAAGCCGCATGGCCCCTGCCAAGAGACTTATATAATTTAAATATACATTAGCTCTGCTGGGGCCTATATTACTTTTTTGTATATTTGCAGTATTTTTTAGTACTACGCTATGAACATACAAAATTTCAGGTTCCTATGCCTTTCCGTTCAAATGTTATAGCTTCAAATGTATTTGGTGCCTCGAGGGTCCTGACGGGGTCCTAGAGGCTTATATTGTCTATATTTTTTAGTACCACACTAAAATTACACAAAACTTCAAGTTTCTAGACCTTTCCGTTCAAAAGTTATAACTTGATTTGTATTTGAGGCCTACATAACATATCTTGTACATTTGCTATATTTTTTTAGTACCACACTAAAAATATGCATAATTTCAGGTTCATAGGTCGTTCCGTTCAAATGCTATAACTTCAATTGTATTTGGGGCCTAGAGACCTCCGGGGGGGGGGGCTAGAGGCTTATATCACTTTACTTGTAAATTGGTTTTATTTTTTCAGAACCGCACTACAAATTTACGAAATTTCTGTGTAGGGCCTTCGTGTGTACAAAATTTCAAGCCTAAATCTCTTTATTCAAAAGATAAAAAAGGAACCATGAAATTCATACAAGTGGCCCCTGAGGGACCCCGGGCCACCCTAGAGGAATCGCGATATTTTTTCACCGTCCTCTGTATAGGGCCTACGTGTGTACAAAATTTCAAGCCTTTAGGTCAATCCTTTCAAATGTTATGGCGTGTGGCATAAACATTACAGAGTACATACATTAGATGATTCTAAAACCCTAATAAGACAAAGTGAATATAAATTTCAGGGCAAAATGTGACGGGTCACCAAGTCGTCACAATTTCATTATTTTTTCTTCGCAATAAAAAGAAATTAATGACCGACCCTGGTACATGCACCATTTGTTCTCCAGAGGATGTAAGAAAAAATTTGACTTGTTGCTATCCATATCTCTCTGAATACTGATGTGTACTAGTTTACATGAAGTAACACAAATTCTTTCGAATATCAGATGGATTTCTCAGAGTTATACAAAAATTCTTCATGTAAATGTACCATAGTTTAAGCTTTTCTAGATGGCTGCCTCAGTCGACTTTTGTCAAGCAAATCGTCAGTCTCTAAAAACTTTTCTCGAAGTGATATTTCTGACATTCTGCACAAACACGTCTCTATGATTCTTCATCCACAATAAGACTGCAGTAATGCAATCTACTTGATATATCTATACAAGAACAAATTTCTTGATTAGCCGATTATTATACAAGGTGTCCAAAAAGTCTGGTAACATGGCAGATATCTCAAAGCTGGTAGGAAGGCGAGATCTGATGTGTGTGTGGTGTATAGGTAACAGCAATTCATTGCCGCACTCAAATTTGACTTTGACCTCTAAATTTAAGGTCATCCATTTGATAACTCGAAAACTATTAAAGATAGAGAAAAAATTTCCGATTGCTACCCTGTAGAGCAACACCACATTAGTCTAAAAACAATTTTTAATCACACCCTTCCATTTGAAAGAATTTGAGAAAATAGGCGAGAAAGATTCACTCAAGGTCAGGTTGGGATGGTCAGGTTGGCTGAGGTTTCCTTCACCAGTAGAAACACAACCACACCATCACGCCACCACCGCCAAAATTCACAGTTGGGATGACATACTCACGTAGCAGCCGCTCCCCTTGCAAACGCCCACCCACTGCACCCATCCGATTGGTAGAGTGTGAAGAGTGATTCGTCGGTCCACTTGATGGTTTTCCAGCGGCTCTTTACATCACCCACACGACGCTGGGCGTTTACAGGGGCGAGGCTAGTCTTGTGGGCAATGAGCTCCCGACTAATCGTTGTATTGCCGACAGTTGTTCCCGTTTACCTGCTGTAAGCCCTGTTCTATGTAACAACCGCTTCAGGGCCTTCCGGTCTCTATCGGTCAGTATGCGGCCTCGGCCACCTCCATGACCTCGTGTTTCCACTCCTTCACGTTTCCTTTTCGAGATACTAGCACCCACGGTCGACTTTGGCAGCTTCAGTGTCGCTGCTATGGCTCACACATGTCTGGCCACTGATGTGGCAGCCTATGAATACTCCTTGAAAATCGCTCAGTTGCTTTGACAGTGGTATTTTTATCTCAGCACGTGGTAAGACACTAAATGACTCCAACCAATCATGATCTTGCTGTTTTATAACGAATATATACAAATTACCCCTCGAATTTGCATAGGTTGTTCAGCTAAGGCAGGTGTCCACTTTCAATAGAGCATTAGTGTAGACTAAAAAAACGCTTGTTTCCTTCTTTTACAGTATATTGATATTGATGTTTGAAATATGTCAGGGATTTTATGTAAACCAAAATTCTTTCACGTAGTATGTATCTTAAATATTGTAATTTAGGAAAGCACTTATTTTGTACAGAATTTATGATAATTTTTTTAAAGATTACTAAAGAGAGAGCGACTGATAAGTGAGAACATTTATTCTCTTATTGATAGGTGAACAACCATTTTCCGTTCTCAATTACTATGTCTATTTAGTTCCGCCAAACATTTTACCTTGCATGGATTATGATCACCAGGTAAGAAAATAACCAGACGGAAAAACTGTGGATAGTCCCAATATCAAAGGAGAAAAAAACGACCTCTTGTCTACGACAATTTATTAAGCCGTATGGCATTAGGTGGTTTATATCCATTATTACTAAGTTGAAAATATCACAAAGAATTTAAAGATTTTTTTACGCTTAACGAGATCAATTTCTAATTTTATTTTCTTCAAAATGACTCCTATGTTTTACCAGATAATCATATTTGTCTACTTTTGCAGCAGTAATCAACATTCTCGTACTTTTGTCTCACCTCCTATAGTCCAAAGGAGAAGCCATGAGAATCCCTTCTCTTGTAATGCTGTCATGACGTTGGCTATGTTCATCAGCTATAAGCGGGACAGATCTTTTTTTTAGCGTTCATATTTCCTGCTTAAAGTGTGCTTTGTTCAACACATGCTCTAGCAAAATGTCAAAAAGAAATTGTAATAAAAATTTCGCATGAATTGTAAAAAAAAGGCCCTTTTAAGTGCCAATATATAACTAATTCATTTAACAGCAAAATAATCATGAGGCTAAATTTACTCCTGCTGATCTCCATGGTAACGCAGTGATTCTCTTTATTCGCTTGTTGGAGTATAAGAACAGTTTATTTTGTTTATCATTAAAGTAAGTGCTTATGTTTATCATCTTGTGTTTATCATCTTACAAGATAGCTACCTCACGAAAATATACCTCACAAATTCACAAAAAGATTAAAATATGTTACTCCATCTAAAACTACTATTTAACACTTGAAAAAAATGAGGTGTGGTCACCACCCGACCTTTTTTTATACATAAATGTCCTGGTCCAAATACAGAAAAAATATAAATCTGTTAGGAGAAATGTAAAAGATGTTAAAACGAGTAGAGGATTTTTTGAGAAAAAATGATTTTGTATTAAATGTAAATAAATCGAAATGATAGTGTTTAAAAAGGTGGGGAAGGTAGTGTAAAAGGAAAATGAAAATGGGGAAATGAAAAGATTGAAATAGTGAGAAAATATAAATATTTGGGCATGTGGTTTACTCCCAAGAATAGTTATGGGAAACAGAAGGAAGAAATTAATGAAAAGGCAAAAAAAGGTAATGAAGCAGGTGTGGTCATTGGTGAAAAGAACAAAGATGAAAGATGTTAAAATAATGATAAAGATGTTTGATGTATTAGTAAAAAGTATAGTTGAGTATACAGCAGAAATATGAGGATGGGAAGAAGATGAAAGAATAGAGAGCATATAAAATCAATTTTTTAAATGGATTTTTGAATTGAGAAAAATTTCACCCAATTGGGCAGTCTTGGCTGAAATAGGAAGAGTTAAGTTGAAGGTTAATCTAGTGAGGAAAGCTTTAAAATACATTGAAAAGATTGAAGATATGCAAGAGAATAGATTGGTACAGATTTGTTGGGAAAAATTAAAAAAAATGGCTAGAGGAAGTAAGGGTTATAGATGGATTGTTAAAATAAAAGAAAATCTACATGAAGAATATAGAGAGGTGTGATGGGAAGGTAAGGGGATAAGAAAGATTAGTTTCCAAGAATTAAATGAAAAAAATAATGGAGAAAATAGTTGCAAAGGAATTTGGATGAAAGGGTGGAAAGAATAAATAATTCTGTATCATATATAATATTTAATAAAATTATAACAAATTGGCAGATATAAAGGTATTTAACAATAGAAAATAATATTGGAGTGAAAATACTATTTGTAAAGATTAGATGTGGAAATATTTTGGTGGGTAATAAAGTGTACGGAAGTGAGGAGGAAAAAAGATGTAGAGGATGTAAAGTAGATTTAGAAACATTGGAACATGTTTTATTTGACTGTAAAATGGTAGATGAAGAGAGAAGGAAACAAGGATTAGAAAGAAAGGAAAATTGGGAAGAAATTTATCTAAATGGAAATCAAATTAATTGGAAAGTAACAGGTATTATAAAAGATTTTTGTAGAAAAATAGATAATTGAAAAAAGAAAGGATATTTTGTAAAAGAAAACGTATAATTTAAAATATTGCAAAAGTATAAAATTAAAATGATTTTATATCAACACTTATTTTGATTTTTTGGACACCCAGAAGTTTATAATCTAATCCTACCAGGATTTGGTATGGTTTCACACATTATTAGCCAACAGTCTGGTAAGAAAGAGCCTTTTGGAACCTTAGGAATGATTTATGCAATGGCTGCAATTGGAATTTTAGGATTTGTTGTATGAGCTCATCACATATTTGCAGTAGGAATAGACGTTGATACTCAGGCATATTTTACAGCAGCAACAATACTTTTGAGACTCCTCTTCCAAATATGTAGTTATATTACAATAAAATCTTGCAAAGATTCCAAGGAGGAGCTTTAGCAGTGAAGCAGAAATACATTTATACGTTTATTAAAAAGAAATTAACCCCCCCCCCCGCCTCCCGAGTAGTATAAGGCAAGTCATCTATTTTTACCCCTTCGTCTGCACTTTTACCTCTCCCCAAGTTTTTTTTTAATCAATAAATTGATTTTCTCGAACGTAATATGTAAAAAATGTTAAAAACCTCGTATCTTCTTTCCTTTTTCATCATTTCCGAACGTATGATATATCACATGCCAGATGTTGCCATAGTTCTAAGGACCAAGTGACTGCCACCCCCGCAAATCCGATCCCACTGGAACAATTGGACCGAAACTTCATACTAATGTAGATCTTGCCTAGAGGAATCTGGATACTGAATTTGACGCCTTTACGTACCTAAATAGCACATAAATATGTTGCCCTCTCTGAGTCCCACCCCCGTAATTCCTACCCCCGTATACCAATCAAAACCAAACTAAATAGTGCAGATGGACATGCCCATAGTAAGCTACATTCCGAATTTCAACCTTATACCACAAAAATATATAGAAATTATGAAGGGGATGGACTGACATTATAAAACCAATAAGTAGCTCCATTCTAATTCTACTTACGAGGGTCAGTCAAATGAAAATCGGAAATATTTTTTTACAGCTCCTTTATTATAGGCAGAGTTGGTACACTATTTTTCAATATAGTCCCCATCTTTTCGATGCATTTCCGCCACCGAGTCGGGAAGGCATGGATACCTCGGGGGGAAAAAAATCTTCATATAATGGAGATCTTGATTATAGGAATATAAATACCGAATTTCACTCCTTTATATGCATAAATACACCTAGACCTTTTGGTCCCCTCTAATTTTCACCCCCGAAACTCCGACCATACTGGGCTAATCAAAACCAAACTAAATAGTGAAAGTGAACATGCCCATAGTAAGCTATATTCCGAATTTCAACCTTCTACCTCAAAAAATGTAGAAATGATGAAGGGTGATTCAAATCGTGTATAAAATCCAACTATATATAAAGGAGAACATGTGGGTTCGTCACGGAAACAGTTTGGCATTGTTGTTGCACGTTTAAGCATTCTTGGCACTCACTTAAAGCACAAGCCGGAACCGAAAAGTCACCTGACCATTGTTGTCTGAGTAACAATTTTTATCATCAATGAATCACAAAACTATAAATAAATTAGAAAATCTGAGTTCATTAAATGAAACAATTAGAATGAATTGAATTTGATAAAACTAATTACCGCGCAAACGTCGCGTGGGCCCTGTTCATAAAACCAATAAGTAGCTTCATTTTTCTGCTACTTAATAAGCTTATAGATTATGAGCACTTGAGGAATCGCGCGTCGACAAAGCGATTTCACGTGCGCGCGCTGATGTCAAAAATGCTTAATAGATGAACAGAAAGTAACAATATATTCCAACTTGACAAATCGATTGTTATATGACATGCCAGTTTCTTTGAATTCTTTACACTCACTGTTTTAGCACGTGAATTCGACTTGAAGGGGTCCACGATAAATCTGAAAAGTTGATACGGCCGAGCTAAGACATTGATAGTCATGTTTCTGAAAACAGAATTTGAAAAAGTTATCGTGTAAACGGCTGCCGGACGGCCGGATAAACGTACAGACCAAGGGCGCATTCTTATAAGTAGCTTTTATGCTAAAGCTCCTAATAAATGGAATAAAGTTAATAATAAAACAACTGTCTAAAATGGCTACTTTCGAGAGAAATTTTGAAAAGGTTCGTGAATAAAAGTTACTTCAAATTAGCTTCTAAACACTTTGGCATAGATACCAACTTTTCCTATACCATCTTCTTTCGCCTATATTAGCAAAAACAGGATTTTGTCAAGAGTAGAACTGGTACTTCTGGTTGGAGTTTTGAAAAAATTTGTTTAACAAAGGTTGTTTAAAATTAGCTTCTAAACACTTTTGTACACTTCACAAATTGTCCTATTCCATCTTATTTCGCCTATATTAGCAAAAAAATGGATTTTGACGAGTAAAACTGGTACTTCCGGTTGGAATTTTGAAAAATGTTCTCAACAAAATTTGTTTAAAATTGTAATTGTAACACTTTTCAATCTCTTCAAAATTTTCATAAACGCAATGGTTAATTTGATATTTCAAAATTTATATTTTGGCGCCGGAGTAAACTGATACTTCCGGTTCAACGATTCAACTGGAAAACTAATCAGACCTCCCGAGGAAGATTATAATAAGTTTAAAGTTTGGTCTCGATAGCTTTAGCCGTTTGGACGCTATCGTAGACACATACACACAGACTGACACATAGATACACACACACACACACACACAGACACACACACAGACACACACAGACATTTTCCAGAAATCACTTTTTCGTGATCTAGGGACCCTAACACGCGAAGATCAGTGAAAATCAGGAGCCCGAAATTTTTTGTGATTACAATACTTCCTTATACTATGTATAAGAAAGTAAAATGGACTTTGACCAGAATAGAACTGGTACTTCCGGTTGAAATTATGAAAAATTTTGTTAACATAGGTTGTTTACAATTATCTTTTAAACACTTTTGTATACTTTATAAATGTTCCTATTCCGTCTTATTTCGCTAATATTAGCAAAAAACTGGATTTTGACTAGAGTAGAACTGGTAACTTCCGGTTGGAATTTTGAAAAACTTTCTTAACAAAAGTTTTTTAAAATTGTAATTGTAACACTTTTCAATCCTTTCAAAATTTTCATAAACGCAATGGTTAACGAAATATTTCAAAATTTATATTTTGGCGCCGGAGTAAACTGATACTTCCGGTTCACCGATTCCATTGGAAAACTAATCAGTCCTCCCGAGGAAGATTATAATTTTAAGTTTAAAGTTTAAATATCGTGGAGAGACACACACACAGACTGACAGACAGACACACAAACATTTTCCAGAAGTCACTTTTTCGTAATCTAGGAACCCTAAAACGTGAAGATCAGTGAAGATCTGGAGGTCGAAATATTTTGTGATTACAATACTTCCTTATACTATGTATAAGAAAGTAATAAGAGATCACAAAATTTTGTTTCTTTCAAAATAAACCGCGAAAAAGAAAAAGTTTGAGCACACTTAGCCATACAAAGACTCTCTCATTAAAGCTATAGTTAAAGCGATGTGCATACATTAATGCGCTTGACAGAACTTCTTTCTTCCACTACTCACTAAGCACGAATCTACTTCACATGAGAGCAATGGAAGTAGCAGCAGACGACAATTGAATGGATTCTCAGGTTTCTAAACAAACTTTGTTTTTAAAAATAGATTATTAAAATTAGCTAATTGCCTACCAGTAAAAATCTGTATAGTAATCAATAACCATTTCCTTAATTTATTAAGTAATTCGGTAATCTTCGTAAATTTTCCGGAGCTGGTGTCGTGGGTAACGAATTCAAGGCTGTCGACTCATTCTAGAAACTAACAGGCCTGAACATGGAAAATATAAAACATTCTTACGTGATTCTGTTGGTGATCGAGGCTCACGAGAAAGACCTGACCAAGATAGGTCTATTAACAATGTAACTTTCATTTTTTCCATCTTGTATTTTAACAGTCAGTGTTTTTTCCTTTGTTGGAAACAATGAAGGTTGGATTGTTGCTAGACCTATTTTGATTAGGTGACTTTTCAATGCCGGAGCCTGTATTTATCGTTAGCTACGGTTGGTGCTATTACAAAAGTAAGTTCAACGTCACAGTCTTAGTCCTTCAACAATACATTCTTGACATCATGTTCAGGCCTGGTAGTTTCTAGAAGGCCGTGGTCATACGCTGCGTTGGTTAGGGGGGATGTATCGCGGTGCTTTATAATTTTACATAAAAAATATTCCCGGATTGTTACCTTAAAAATATTCGAGACGAATAATAGTACAGAAAAATTAAGGTTTTGTGCTTAAAAACACTTCTATAACTGCAATTCTTTGGCGATCCCCAAATTCTTAAAACGACTTTCCTTCCAGCTTGCCGCCATATTCGTTTTTAGTTCTCTCGTACACATTCGTGTAATTCCCTTTACAGTTGGAAACGAAACGGTGTAAAACAAAAGTATATCTTGCATAGAAAAGCAAATTTAACGATTTTATAACTGGTAGACTTCCTAAGGGGATTTATTTTGCTCTGGCCGACAGGCTAAGCACGTGGCCATCGCGCCTCAAAATGACGACCATTAGATTAAATCGTTAGCATCGCGCTTCTCAAGGAGCATTAGATTAAATTGTTAGCATATAAAATTTTTAATATTATTTTAAGAACATGATGTAAAATACCATATAAAAGAGTGTTTGTTTTTGGGTAAGTTTGTGGGTGGGTTTGTTTCTTATACAAATCTACAGTTTTATTCCGATCTTGAGGAGATTTTGTAGTTAATTTACACTTATATGACAGCTTTTTCATATTAATTAATAATAGTTAAAATCTATCAAATAATAAATTTTCTGCAGATATTTCTATTGAATCCTGTTGAAGATGTGGATTTTTCAACTTTTTCTACGCTTTCACCAAAATTGGCTGGAACTGGAATATTCATAAGAGTTATTGAAGTAAGATAAGATTTCTACCGTAATACGAGGTGTGTCCGTAGAATATCAGGACTTAGTCTGTTGTTGACAACAGGGATTACCGAATCGGTAAAGTTTGGTTCTATTAGAAACTATGCACTTATTCCAGCGATTCTACCATTTCCGGTAGCAGTTATGGAAGTTTATTTGTAGAATGGACTTCAGTGCAGCTGTCGAATTTATTTGAATGCTATCGAATAGACATCCCAGGCCTACGATTAAATTTCGAATCAATAGCTCTTCAGCTATCTCTCGAACAGTTAAAATTCTGCCTCCCTGACTTTGCCAACCACTTTTTTACAAGATGAAGATGGTCGACAACTTCAGGGATCATTTTAGATGCAGTCTCTTCCCTTCTTGAGGCGATAGTTCCAGTCGAATATCTATCAGTGTCTGATTGTATAATATGTAAAAAGTGTTTCAGTATCTCAGCTCATTGCCAATTTTGAAATAAAATTTAAAACGCAGGCTCTGCTCCAAATTCTCACATTGTTTGATAATTACCTCTGGACACAAAAGCAATTGAACTTGTTCTTCTATTGGCAGTCAAGCAGTGCATCTTAAACGCGGAACAACTACGCGAGATTCATGCCCAGACATGTCGAAACATGTGCCAGAACTGTTAACTTTCTTGCCTGTTGATATCTTTGCAAAATACACCTATCGACAATCCAGTTAGTTTACGGACACACTTTTTTTCCTATCTTCATAAATTTTTAAAAGCCTACCTTGTAAAATTAAGTAACTAAAGTGTACCTATCTGTGAGCATTACTTAAGATTATCTAGGGCATTCTTCTTTTGTTATTTAAACCCTGAAGGACAAATGTTTGGAAAATTTTTGTTTTCTGATATATCATTGATAAATCTGAAGAAATACAGCATAAATTATGATAACAAAGTGAATAATTGAATTTCCTAGCAAAGTGCTTTCTAAAGTACGAACAGCATTTTCCTTTGAATAACTATTAGAAAAAAGAATACAATAGACAACACAAAGAGTGTGAGGGATAAAATTATGAAGATTTTTTTAATCAAAGACAAAAGTTTGGAAAACTTTTTTGGTTGTGTGAAATTTGGGTTAATATTTAGTCCAAACGCCTTTTGCTTGAATATGCCTGGTTCGGTGTGTACGGCGTGGTTCTCACATGCGTAAAACAAAGGAGAAAATGTTTTTGACATCACTTCCTGCTCTCTTCTTTCTGCCCTACAGAAAATTCTCTTATCTTTGTAGGCTTTGACTCAGTGCAACTCGAAAAAACAGGAGTTTTCTGTCGGGCAGCAAGACGAAAGCTGGAACTGACGTCAGAACATTTTCTGCCTTCTGTTTTCTGCCGTTGTTTTTACTTAGATATTGCAATCGTTAGACGCGCTGTTCTGCAAAGAAGAAACCTGATGAGCAGGAGCACTATCCTCGTGGCATTACCAACGTCGAAGTCCTTTTTTCGCCACTTTTGCAGGAATTCTGGAAAACATTTAGTCACGAATCATTCTGCATTGACAGTTTTGACAGTTTATTATGCTGCCACATAACTAGTGCAAGAGAAGAAGCTCACAACTTTAACTTTTCCAGCTCTTCGAACTCTTTTTGGTAGAGATGAGCGATACTTGAAAAGTAGTCTAATCTAAGAGTATTCGATTTCTTTGCCTTAAACTGATGATGCTCGATTACTTTTCGATTACCAAAATGTCAACCTTGATAATGAATATCTGAAAACTGAAAAAGATCAGAATATTTTTTTCATATAGCAGTGTTGTTTATATTGATTTGTATTTTTTTACCAATCTTAAAAAAAGTCCATTTGCCAAAAAATTTAAGATCACGTATTTTTAACGATTTTTATATACATTTTATTTTTCTAAGTTTCCATTTAAAAATGTAGAGAATTTATATGCCGAGACTTTTTTTTAGCAGACGATTAGGCTTTCATGTTTTTCTTCATCCATTGTGTGGGTTCTCAGTAAAAGAATACTTTTGTAAAGTATTGAATACGATTACAAGTGTTAAAAGGTGTCGTAGTATCGATTCTTCGAGTACTCGATTACTCCTATCTTATTTCTATAGAAGCTTCAGCAGTAGAAGCTTACACAGACACCTGTCGCTGTTACACTTAAGGGCGAAACCATTGACGTCCATATGGCACTTCAATGTACATTAAAGTTAGTCGTTTCGTAATTATAAAAAACAAATTCTTAAAGACGTGTAAAAAAACAACTGTCATCATTCGAAATTTTGTAATTGTAATATTTTATGCTGTAGATTGATAAAAGTGGAAAACCAAATGCCATGTGCTCAAATGACGTTTCAGCAACACGAGACTGTAAACGTCGCCGATTGAAGCAAGTGTTAAAGAAAATTATTTCTTGCAAGTAAGTTCAAACTAGAAATGTTCTCAGTGAATTAACCTCTTTTCCTGAAAATAAAGGTTATATTTTGTTGACATATTTTAGATGTTAAAATGACCTTTCACCCTAAGATTAATAATGTAGTGAGGAGTGCTTATAAAGGACTTAGTTTGTCTCAAAGCACACAAAAGTCTTTAAGAATTATAACGTTTTAAGAATTCTTTGTTACCTTAGTACGCTCTGTTTGGGATTATGCTTCACTTATCTGGGCCCCCTTCTACAGTAAACACATTAGCACAATTGAAAATGTGCAGAAAAGATTTTTACGAATTGTTTGGGCTAGATATGGCGATTCTCAAACTCCTCATAATTATAAATAAATATATGATCATGTCCAAAATAAATATTGAATCTCTCCAGAAACGAAGAAATCGCCTTGCTTTACTTTTTTATTTGACCTAATTCATAATAATTATAACTGTTCTTCCTTATTGGAAGTTCTCCCAAGTAGAGTGCCTAATCATAGGACTAGGACGAATTTTACTTTCTTTATTGCGACTTCTCATGTTAATACAAATATAATCTTAATTCACATATCAAACGTATTCTTCGTTTGGCTAATAATTATTCTAATACTTTTGATATTTTCCACGATACAAGACATGCATTAAGACGTCTAGTACTGTAATTTATTCTTGCATTTGTCATTAATATTTTTGATTCTTATATTTATTGTTTGCTTGTTAATTTAATTTCTATTCTGCTGTGTAAATTTCTTTGTTCGTGGACTGTAAATGGTAAACCCGTATATTTTAAATAAATAAATAAATAAATTATCATAGATTACTGATTTCTCATTTATTCCAGATTGCCATTCATGGATGTAGAGAATGTTCCTTGGTGCCAGAACTCTTCTTCCGCCCATGAATCTTTTCAAAAGTATTTTGACATATTTAACAAAACCAATAATTTAAATAATTTCGGTTGCTTGGAAAATTGCGTCATCAGAAAATATTTAACAATGACTGCTTCTCAGTTTATACCAACTCCTGCAGGAATAATAAAGTTCACTTCTAATGTCATAGAACGACATCATGTTATAGGGAAGTATCCATTTTCTAAACTTTTTGGTGATATAGGTGGAATATTTGGTGTGCTTTTAGGTTCTTCAATTATTTCTTTAATTAGTGATATTCTTGTTGAATCAATCAAAAAAGTTATGTTTTATCTTTTGAAGCTAAGATATCGAAAATGACTTCTATTCAAGATCCGGTGTTAACAACTATTCTCAAAAACTACCATTAAATTTTAGCATGCAACTTCGTGAAAAAAAAGAGTTATTAAAAACGAAAATTTAAATTTTCACATTATAACGAAATTTTCTTGCAAATATTATAATCTTGTGTTTCGGAATCGCTAGAGATGACTGTTTCATTGTTCTAAAATTCTTCAACATCATCTTGCCAATCGGAGACTAGAGAAAATTTTGCCTACAGATCGGACATTAATTCAAGACCGCTTTTTTCTTACATTTTTTAGAGAAATATCCTGCTGTAAATCGAGACACTTTATTGCAGTGTCTCGATAATTATTGCACGCTTTTTAAGTATCATATGATGGGCACTGCAGTAATTTTTCTCCAACGTTTTGTAAATGAATTCCTTTGAGATATGTGATATTCGTATACGTTATAAAGTAGTGTTTATGATATTTTTATATTTTAATTCAAAAATTGCTATAGAAACAATTATTTGCAATTGTTATACAGTATATTATCTTCTCAATCGTAATTTACAATTAAATGGAAATTTATAGTAGATAATTTACTTCTTTTTTTAAAGTTACTACAATTGTGTCTTCTTAACATGTGTAACGTGTTCATACAAGATTTATACCAAAAGAAAATTTTATAACTTTTGAACGCAACAATACCTATACTATTTTTCAACCTAAGTTGGCAGCGTTAGAAGCGTTACGCGAATACGAGGCCGACTACTCACTATAGTTACTGTTGTGTAGTATTCCGCACCCGCTCTTCACTGATGCTATCAATGATTGTGACTGATTGAAAACAAGTGAAAACGAAGCAAAAAGTGTGCGTCGCCAAATAGCGCATGCGCGAGTCCAATTATCTTTAATATTTCATATTTTTTTTATTAACTACCTTTTATTAAAAATTCACAAGTACTTGAAATTGAATAAAAATAATAATTTGAATTTTGGGTTCAAAATAATTATTTAAGAAATTCCATTTCAACCTAGGAACTTATTCTTTTAGCGAGATAACACATTTTCAAAGAGGATGTGATTAAACCTCGTTACACTGCAAACGCTGCTAAGATAGGTTGAAAAATTGTATAGGCGCACATGGCTTGATAGTAGTCTAATGCAGTTCTTAGATTCTGCTACGACTTTCTTTTTCCACTGGCAGTCCAGCAAACCGACTCAAGGCCAGTGGAAAAAGATGTCGTTATTACGAACTTTTTACAGGGTAAGTTTAAAGTCGAGCACATCAAAGTTTATTGGGTCAGTGAACACGCATTCAGTTTCGATTTCCTCCCAGTAGATGGCCGTGCAGATTGTTCCGAATTAGGGTGCCTGGATAAGTACTGAGAAGAGTGGTAACAACTACTTCCGTCCGCCATTTAGATCCCCGAAGCGCTCAGCCATTTAGATACCGGAGAAAGCATGATTTTGCTCAAATACTCGTACGATACCAACACTCTGTCTTAGTAATATTAGAATTCTCTTTAGTTGTCTAGTTTTTTGAACTATTAATCGTTTGACCGTTTAAAATAAGTTACTAACATCGAATCTTAATGAACAAAAACGATGCCTGGTTGTTGCGTTCCTGCATTATACCCTAAGTTATTCTTAGGCATGCAGCAATCACTTTGACAAACGTAGAAGGCTCTATCGTTCATAAATAAAGTAAGAAATCTACCATGTTTTTCGCTTTCCTGCAAACGCTGAAAAGAGGAAATTATGGGTAATTCAAGTAAAAAGAAACAAGTTAGGTTCAGGCCACAGAAGATGAATATGACAGTTAATTCGAAAATGAACGTAAAAAGTACTGAATACGGCATCATCGAATATTTAGGAGGCAGGATCATTAAAAATATTCTGAGGTGAATAAAACATTGATTCATATGCTACAAGGCTTTATTGATGAATAATATATGTGAGAGGAGGATTTTAATGGTTGGTTGATTAGAAGTTTTGGCGTCGACCACTATCGTCATTTTGCGCCTTTTACACAAGTTATATCTTTACGCAGCTCGGGACAAACACAAACATCCATGCCCACGGCGGGATTCGAACCCACGCCCAGGTGAACTTGAGAAATAGAAAGCCTACGCCCTAACCCTTCCGGCGGCCTGGTCGGTCGGATATCAATGGAACCAATAAGAATTTGGGCAAAGTTGTACGTGGAGCTTACTCGTCGATCGATGTGGTTCGTTTAAGTCGACTTTGCCGAGGGCGAATAACCCCGCCCCCTTTCATAAGTTTTGCTTTCGACTTTAATTTTTATCAAGAAACGTAACCCAGCAAAAATCCTGATTATAAGAATAAAATTGCAAAGCCAATATTGTACATACAACTACAAGCTAAATTTAAATTTGCAAAGCTTCAGGCAAAAATAGCATTTACTGATCACAGGGCATTTATTGTTCTTGTTGTTGCTGGCTGTAGGCTGATTGTTATTATGACGGGCAGTCATATGAAATCAGGTCAACACACCAAAATCTCATGACATTTGGCAAGGAAGACACTTGAGAGATTTGGTTTAATAACGAATTTAGCATAGTTACTCAGTTGTCGCTTTCGACCACGGATTCAAAATGTCGGTTAACGCTTTAACGTGGGATTTCCATGTGCGCGTCAACGCGTCAAATGACGTCATTTTCT
>JAHWFO010113596.1:15943-26659 GCA_023313115.1 Rhysida immarginata | reverse complement strand
GGCATGTTGAAGCTGAGAAAAAATCAGACCAAAGCATGATGGCACAATACATTAACCAGGAAATGATCAACATGGTCCTCTGCTTTAGTGAGGTGAGGCAATATTATCATGTAACAACCAGGCATCGTTGAATTGTCGTACGTAATTATGCTATGGTGCAAGTGGGCACCACATTGATCACTATCTGGAATGATGGAAAGACTTACTTTGCATCAGGTGATTGTTTGTAAGCAATAAACAGTAGAGGAGCCAATTGTCCTGTGAAGGAGCTTGCAATGAGGATTGTGGTTGATCTGCTCATCGGTTTTTGGTGAAATTTTTTTGTTTTTTTTTTGTTTTGTTTGGAATTTGCTGTTGAACAAAAGTGCAATTGGAATTGTTTGTGTATCTCTTACGGGTTTCGAGATAGAATTTGGAAGTGTCCTAATTTACATATCTGAGATGAAGAAAGGTGCTCCATCAGATAGAGCCCCCTCAAGTTTATATTTATACCTTACATTGGAATTTGCTTAACTACGAGGAGTGATCAAAAAGTAATGTCGCGTATTTTTGGTCTCTAAAATAAAATCGACAAAAATAAACACATGTACATTCGGATGCAAAACGGTTTTTACCTGCTCAGTAGCAACTGAGCTTACCGGATTTTGATCGGTTGCAAAATCAGGTACTTTTACTGAGAGTCAAGGCAGATTAGACTGCACCTGTCTCTTCTGAATGAAAATAGGTATATGCTATTCACGTGATCAACTATGACTGAAGTCTAACTTTTTTTGCATCCGACTGTACATTCTATAGAACAATTCATCTTTTATTTTTCCACATTGTCTCTAAGGCGATTGATGCAATGGTCTCAGCGTTGGACATGTTTTCACACACAATGTTGATAAAAGTCGTCTGGTTGAGTGTGAAACCAGTTGCGAACTGCCGATTTTACCTTCTCCTCCTCACAGAAATTTGACCGGCCAGTGACTTCTTCAACGGTCTGAAGATATGATAGTCAGTGGGAGCGAAGTCTGGGCTCTATGGAGGATGAAGCAATGTTTCCCACTTCGATCGCTGCAACAGCTCAGTGACCCGTTTCACTGTGTAGGTGACGTGCGTTGTCGTGGTACAGCACGATGTCCTCCATTGCCAATTCAGGTCTTTTCCTACGTATGGCTGCTCTCAGTTTCCTCAATGTGCCTCTGCAGCATTCGGAATTGATAGTGGTATGCGATGGGAGAAACTTAAGCAATATCGGACCACGGCAATCCCAAAAACATGTCAACATGACTTGCCGGCTGATGGCATAGTTTTGAACTTTTTTGTTGTAGAAGATGAAGCGTGTTTCCAATCGCCGATTCCATCGTGGTTTCGGGCATGAAATGTTGGACCCGTAATTCATAGCCTGTGATGATATGATCCAAAAAATCCTGACCCTCCTCCTGGTATCACAGGAGATGCAGCATACAAGCATCGAAACAAGCACCTTGATGTTCGGCCGTCAAGTGTCGTGGCACCGATGTGCAGGACATTTTGCAAATCGAGCTGCTCGTGAACAATGTTGTATGCGGCCCCATTTGATATGTCCAACGTTGCAGCAATTTCTCTCACGGTAATCCGCCCGTTCTCCCGCACCTGTGCTTCCACAATTCCAATGTTGCTGTCACCCATGGATCCCCGTGGCTGGCCAGCCATTGCGATGTTCGTCCAGCAGGCCCTCTCGTCCTTCTTTAAAAGCCTTACACCAACGATGTACTGTTCGGAGCTGCAGGGTATCACCTCCATACAGCAACACAATTTCCTTATGGATATCGACTGGCCTCAGTTCTTTGCACAAAGAAAACGCATAACACTGCCGCTCAAAAGCACTGAACGATGAAATGAGAGCCGCCATCTTGTTAGGACTGTCACGTCGCTAGTGCTTGGCCGATGGACACGACACTAACAGGAAACATTAACAATCAACCAAACTAACTTTTATACATCGCAATTTTCTCATATCTGCTGTCATTTTTGAGTAAAAAGCGCGAAATTACTTTTTGATTCCCCTCTCGTACATTGGTATCCAAGATAGGAAGGTGTCCAACGACTTTTGACTCACCCTGTATAATAATAAAGAACTATATTCTTTAAAGATACAGTGTAAGCGATAACTAAAATTAAGTCTTTAGTAGAAGTCGCAATCCTCCTTGTTATCTGTAGAAATATCCGATTTTTGATAGCAAAAACATGACAGCAACGAATATTCATTGACGATTAAGTATTCATCTAGTGTTGCTGCGCCAAGAAAATGCAAAACTACACTCTTGTACTCAACTGCAAGCTCGAAATATCTTTGTTAGGAACAACTTGATCTTACACTGGCCTTACACTCCAGAATTCGCGGCCAGTGACTACCACTTGGTCCGGTATCTAAAGGAGTTGATCTGCAGCCTGCGTTTCAGCAAGATGAAGTAATTGCTGGGCGGCTTTCCTCACTGGCGGCAGATTTGCATGAAAACTGCTGAAACAAACTTGAAAACAATGTGGAAAATAGTTAAAGATATATAGAATCTCCTATAAATATTTGAAAAAATATATAGTAATTTTGTTTTTATTACAAAACGGACCTTATTTTAAAAATAACTCTCGCAATTTTCTCAACAAGAAATAATTAAATTCGTGCAACAGATCAGCTGAGTTTTGAAAAGAAGGAAAACTATGAAGAAAAAAAGCATCGCATTTGACTATAAGTTAATTATTCAGTATATCGCAAAATAACAACTGTGATTTTACTTTTTGAATCATCTGCACGTAGATGAAATTAGGAATGTGTATGTTTAAAATTATAATCCAAAAAAAATTACCTTTTTTGTGACGAGTGATCCATTTGTATTCTTCCATGATCTCGTGCATTGGAAATGGGTTCACTCGACATGAATTAAGAATGAGTTTTTTCAAGAGAATTTTCGTCTTTTCTTCGTCTGTTAGACAGGAAAGTCTTTCCAAAAAATTATACAAAACGAAGATATCTTCGCATTGGAGGGAGAGTGTGGTCAAATGGGGAAGAGAAGAAATCATCTTCAACAATATATCAACGACTAACGCTCTTGTGTTTTTGTGACATTTCATGCGCAATTCATTTATCTTGAGTTTCTTGAGGTTTTGAAAACGAGCGATAAGAGAAAGAGAAGTGTCCTGGACACCTTGATTATTCAATTCGAGTGACTCTATGGTGACGAAGCCTTTCCAACCGTTTAGGATATCTCCCTGGATTTGCTCAATGTCACAGCAACTTAGTTTCTTTAAGCCATCGCATTTTGACAAAAAAAATGGAAGGAAAGGCTCGGAATCGAAATTGAAATTGATGCAATTTAAATTGTCTATTGGGGTACAAAAAATTTCTTCATCAGACACTGGTTTTATAAAATGCCCTTTTAACTCCAAATATTTCCATTGTCGTTGACTTTTAAAAATAACTGAAGGTAAATGAACGGGATAACGAATAAAAAGAAATGTATAATCCACAGATAAAGACAAGCTACGGCCACTGACAATAACATTTAAAATATCTGCCAATAAATATTCATCAAAATTAAATTCATCTTCACTTGCCCACCATAGTTTTATTCCGTATGGAACTATGTTTGCTTTAAGAAGATCTGCAATCGATGAAGAAACTGAATGAAATCTGTGCCTCTCTATACCTATAATCGATAACTGATAAATTCTACTGTTCTTTATTCCTCCGTTCGTAAGCTCCTTGCAAACTTGAATGAACTCGTCATAAAAATATGAAATATTAAATGTTAAGGACAATCTATCCCAGAAACAAAATTGCGTTAATCTCTCCAGTATATTCGCTAAAGATTTCCAAGGCTTTTCTCTCCAATCTTGAATGACCAGCTCTCGACATTTAAACTCTTTGTTTATCTCTGCTAGTTCTAGAATGTCCTCGGTATCTATTATCATTTTATTAATTCGAAATGATTTTAAACTGTTTAAGAATTTAATCCTCTCTAAACATTTCTCAGTTAAGGTGAATTCTTTCATGATTTGAATTTCATTGGAAAGCTCCACGATAGGACTAACCCATCGCTCGATATACTCAACACCAGGGAATTCCTCCACAACGTCATCATCTATCAAATATTTAGGGATATCATCACTTATCAAATATTTAGGGCAAAAGTCGATTAAAGATTTGTATGTCTCCTCATTAGAATTGGCAATTTCGTTTAACAAGGGTTCTAAAGTGCACCGAAAATCACGTTTGACATCGAGTAGACGAATGATATCGTTGAAGGGCAAAAGTGAACGGAAAAGTTTCACCGCATCTGAGTCGAGTAGTCCACACAAAAACTGATACACAAGTTGATCCCTCGTCGGCGTAATTCTCGCTTTAAATAAGTCTGTCACTTCCGTTGCTATTTCTGTTTCTGGAATCGTTGAGAGATAGAATGCTGCCAAAAACTCCAAGAAACTCTTATGCGTTGACTCGAACGCGGACTCCTCTTCGTCTTCGGCGAACAGAACGATTTTTGTTAGAAATCCTAAATCGTAAACATCGAAGCCATTAACAAGAATTTCGCTTTCTTCAAACGAGAGGCTTTGAATTTTTAATTTTTGCAAACATAAACGACCAAAATCTATCAATATGTTTTTGTAAAACGAATTGTGGCTGTTGTTCACATCGAATAGGTCGATGTCCACGTGTTTCTTCAAGTTTTCCTTTCTCACTAAACTTCGGTTAACAACAAAATTGAATATATTTTTGTACAATTGGGTCTTTGTTTCAAATTGCTTGTCTTCGAATTTCTTTTGTTTTATCAGAGTTCCCAACAACAAAAGAAACAAAGGACAGCAATAGAAATCGTCGAAGCAAATGGGCAACTTGTAAATGGTCCTGTCTAACTCAGTGAGGTCGATTTTTAAATACTTTCGAAGAAATTCCTTCCTTTTATCACGTGAAATTCCTTCCACCTGAATCCTTTTATCCCAGGCCTTGTATTGCTCGTAGCCCTCACATCCCACTTCGCATAAAATGTCATCTTCTTCTTGTGGCCAGTCATGGAATCCAGTGCGAGAGGTGACCACGACTGTCATCTTAGTGTACACGAATCTCCTGAGCAGAGGCACGAGTATCTTTTTTGTTTCTTTCGTAGCCTCATCCCAGCCGTCTAATAGCAGCAATACTTTCTCTTCTATAGATCGAATTGTTAGAGCGACTTCTTCTTTTGTATCAATGGTTCTGTGGCATTGTTGATGGAAGTGGGTGTCCAAGTCTCCTTTGAAATTCCTTAGTGAAATTAGAAATACCAAGTAATATGGACCGGAAACGTAATCATGCTCTCTGGACCAATCAGAAAGTATTTTCATGAGGAGAGTAGTTTTTCCGAATCCTGGGTGACCTTCAATGAATATTCTATGGTGACGATTTTCTTTCTCTTTCCCCATTTGAAACATGTCCTCCAGTGCAATGGTTTCCATCAAATCTGTTCCCGTTTTGCCTTTCTTTCTCATAGTCAATTTAACATATAATTCTTCCAGAGGTAAATACTTTTTTTTCAACCATAATATACGCGGCAACTGCAGGTCCTTGAAGTATTCCCTTTGCTTGTCTTGAATGCCTGAAGTGAAAGAAAATAAAAGAAGTTACGTTGAAGGAAATCTGATATTGACGCCATCGTTAATTCAGTATATCAGAAAATATTTAACATTTATTCAGAAAACTATCTAAGTACATCTAAATGCCAGAAGAAGTGGTTCACCAGGCCCTCACGGAAGAGCAATATTATCAACTTGTGCTCCAAATTACAAATACCAATATGCTATAGTATCCTATAGGCAAAGAACAACATACTTCTTGCAGAGGTCAATAATTCTGCTGTATTCCGAAGGATTGGATTTTTTTTCTGAAGTACTTTGCATAAAGTCCCAGATGCATTCGATAATACTGTGAATTGGTCAGTTAGGTGGCTATGGCAAGACCCAAACTCAGAAGAGAGTCTCTAACCATAATTCACGACTGGAGATCTCTATTATCGCACATTATCCTTTGGGAAGAGACCACACTCGACAAAATGAACGCAGAGTCTGAATATCTGTAACCCAAAAGAAATGACACTCATCTGTCATAGATGTTTGTAGACTTACCGATGGGTCCATTGAATGGCAGCTGAGACATCCCAAACATTTTTTGATCACATGGCTGCATAAGGTTTTCTCCAGTGGAACTGCTAACATAGGACATCAACTTTAATTATTTAGTAGACTTTACGAGACTTGGAAACTGTCTTGCTATATCAAAGTCCGTCATGGCCCATCTGGTAAAGTAGACGAACTGGATATTCGTCATCCATGATTCGAGTCCAGGTCGCAGAATTTTATATTATCTGCTTTATCCTTATAGCATAGTGCGTTGTTTTATACGAAATAATACAATGGACTCCCATAAGAGAATTCGTTTCTGCTAAATCCGTATTTCTCATTACTGGTTCTATCGGGCTCTTCCAAGGCAGTTTCAATGACCTTGGTCGGTTTTTCTATATTAAAAAACCTGGAATTTTCTTTTTTTTAGACAGATAAGTAGGCCTATAACTAAATATTTTAACAAGTACTTAAACAATATATAAGGTGCGTTGCACTGATATAAATCCACTATCTAATTTTTAATTTCAAAGAAAAACTTGAAGTGAATTCAAACAAATCTATATTACCTAAACAAATAACTCGTGCCTAATTTATTTCTCAGCTCAAATTGTTACAAAAAAATAACAAATAATAATCTTACACAATGGTAAAAGACATGAATTTGCCTGTTGCTTTATGATAAATCCCCATATTCAATAACCAGTGTAACTGCCGTGAGTATGATTACTTTAAATACTCTTTCAATAGGCTTTTTGTGCAAGTCTTGGGATATGTTTTCCGAACAATTTACAATGGCAGTCTTCAATTCTTCAGCAGAATCATACTGTTTTCCAACCACATAAACTTGCCTTGCAAGTATGGCCCACAAATTCTCCATTGGATTCAGATCAGGAGAAAGGGGTGGCCATTCCATCATCTGAAACCCATTGTTGAGAAACCATTCGTATGTGGTTTTAGCAATGTGGATAGGTGTATTATCTTGTTGGAATTGCCATCTGGGGCCACTAATTTGTTCACCGAACGGCAGAAGATGAGTCTCCAGCAACGTTTGGTATGATGTGGCATTCATTTGACCAGAAATGAATGCAAGGTTTGTTTTATCAGTCCATCCAAAGCCTCCACAGATCTAAACCGAACCCCTTCCACATTGGCGCTTGGAGTAGAGATCATTCTCTTTCCGTAATGCCATTAGTGATTCTATTCATCTGGCCCGTCCAGATTAAACTTCTTCTCATCGGACCATAATATTTGTTTCAAGTCTTGCTTCCATGACATCTTCTCCTTTGCTCAACCTAATCGCTTCTCCTTCTGTATAGGTTTCAAGTTAGGTATACACTTTCTTTTTGTGTACACAAGATGTTCACACTTTTTACAAGCCGGCATAATGTAGATTGTGAACATTAATGTCTGGTCTCTTGGCCAATGCCCTCGTAGATCTTTTTCCCTCTTTCAGTTCCGTTCCTCTACTATCCTTTGTTGTTGAATTGTCGATTTCTGTGGTGCGCCAGGAGCTTTCTTTTGGCCATAACTCTTCAGCAGTTTCAAGTAATTTAAGATTACCGTATGTGAGCGATTTAAGTCTTTTGCTATTTGCTTGGCTAACTTGCCCGACTCTTTCATAGCATGAATTTGCCCAGTGCTTGTCAAACGCAGTCAGTGGCTTACCTCTTGACATTGCTATATTTATATTTATTAGTTGATGAAACTTGAAATTTCTTTGCTTGTTTTAATCTGCCCCATTTGCAATTGGAAGTCAGTGCCATCTGTTAATGTATTTGATAAATATGAATTTCAGTGCAACAGAACACAAACTTAGTGGGTGGATTTATCATAATGCAACAGGCAAATTCATGTTTTTTCCTAATGTGTAAGATTATTATTTGTTACTTTTTTGTAACAATTTTTTGAAATATATTAAGCACAAGTTATTTGTTTAGGTAATAAAGATTTCTTTGAATTCACTTCATAGTTTTCTTTGAAATTAAAAATTAGATAGTGGATTTATATCAGTCCAACGCATCTCACTTGGTTGGGATTAACTCACTTTTGACCACGGGATCGGCGAGTTCTGCTTTCCCTTGAAAAATCTCTCGATCTGAAAGTAAGACGAGTAACACATTAGAATGTTGGTGTTCAGGCATTAGAAAACACATAATACTGTATCAGTTAATGAAATAGAAATGAAATCTACTTATTAATCAGAATAAAAGAATTGCTGATAGTTGAATGTGTATGGGTAGTGGGTTGATACGAAGAAAGACAATGTCCTTGTTCTTTTCTCAAATTAATTACTAAGCACGTTTCAATTATTGTACGAAGATATTTAGTTGATGGAGTGGTAGGCAGATCTCCAGACTGCAATCATATAGAATAGCGTTTTATAACCACTAGATCGCGAATTGATAGAAGAATTATATAAAACACTGCCAGTAATCCAAATGAAAGGCAGTCAGATATCTAAATCAGATCCAATATTGGGTCGTTGTACCGGTACAAACAAATTTTTGAAAAAAAAAAGGTAAAATAGTAAAAAGAAAATAGGTCGCAGTGTAAAAAAGGTTTGAGAAGCTCTGCTATAGAACGGGCCTGGGATGCTCTAGGAAGAACAGCATATGTACGTCATTTGCCTTCCGAAAGCCTCTTTGTGTGAAGAAGTGTCTTGGTAGAGAAAGAGGATTTACTACAAAAAAATCGCAAAGACCTTTATAAACGGCCTGAGAGTTCATTGAGAGAACGGTAAAGATGATCATATTTTTTTGATCCTCTCAATGTCGTTTCATGTGTTATGTGTTGCAATCTAATGCCTCAAAATTCATACTCCAAGATCTTGACTTATTTTCTAAAACAATTCTTATGTAATGTTCTTCGTTACATGTTCGACTAAATAAATTTAAATATGTCAGTTACATTTTGGATACCCAGCGATTTAATGTACCAAGTGTCCTCATTTTCCATCCACATTTAGTAGTTCAAAATGGCTTCTCAATTGAAATCATTATCTTCATTCATCCTACCTTCGGTCCAATAAATAGCAAAAGCTCTTCAATGAACCACAAATATTAGTTTAATGATCCAAATTTATTTTGTCACCTTCATAATAGGCCCCATTTGATGCGATACAACTATGCCAGCGAATAATGTAGTTAGTAGTCAAAACAGTTCTTATAGGCAATTTCTTGTGTGGCCTGAGCACTTTCCTGTTTATGACTGATTCAAAACTACATAGTGGTCATTTGAGTTTAGGGCAATGAAACCAGTCAAACAGGGCCATATCTGGCGAACATGATGTTTCATCGATGATATTCTTTGAGTTATTGGCTAAAAATTCGCGCACAACGATAGATGTATATTATGTCAGATTTTCTTAGTGGAAAATTCAAGAACTGTTATTCATCCACAATTCTGGCCTTTCCTAACGTTTTAGCACAAGAAATTTCTTTGGCAACACAAAATTTGAGGCAAACAGTTTATTCAATATTTTGATCCATTTCAAAAATCACATTTCAAACTTTGAGGTCGACTTGCAAAACCAACAGAAACTGGTTAACAGACGACGCTAGAATATACTTTATAATTAGGTGCACTTGTGCCATCGTACATCCAAAAGCTTCTTTCATTTATTTTATGCGTGCTTTTTAAGCAACTAATACCCAGTATTTATTGGACGGAATGTATTGCCTCCATGTTAATCCGCGTTGTCAATACGTTATTTACCATGTACGCACTATTTACATTCTCTTCAGTTTCACAGCGATTCTCTATTTGTGTAATAAAGATTTAGAATGAAAATTAAAATTAAAATAAAATAATTACATTATAATTAAAATTTTAAATGGGGAATCAGTTTCAAATCTGATTGATGCTTAATATATTCACGTTTAACATTAGATTTATATTTACCAGGAAACACTTTTTTTACAATATCACGCCGCTGTAAATGAAAAAGTGTTTGAATCAGCTCTTCTTGGGTAGCTTCACTCCCTTTCCTTTGTCTCCATGCTCTAAGAATTCTATAGACAATTTCTTGGTCACCATATTGATTAATCGTGCAGTTGACTTCGATTTCCTGCACTTTATTTTTGTCAATGCCCAAATGAATTGCGAGTGAGTTGAACTGTTCCCTGCTTATCATCCTGGACACTTCTTCGAATTGCAAATCCGAGCAACAATCTAAAGAGACGAAATGTAAGCAGTTCTTCTTAGTCATTTTTTAAAATCTCTACAAGAAAGTGATAATTTTTTTTTTTGGATTTATTCGTACAAACCTTCATCCGTGTTATCTTTAGTAATAGTCTTGTCACTTTGGCTAGCATTGTGATCAGCTACTGCTCTCTCGTTGGATTGCTTGTGCATTTCGTACATGCTCACTGCCTAAGTTTGATTCTTTCACATGAGATTTCCATTTTCTTACTCCGAATCGAGTATGTCTTTCGGCACTGGGCTGAATCAGCGCTTTGTTCTTCTTCTGATAATGATGAAGTGGCTATCACCCTTGTATAAAGCCAGTTCCTGAAACATATATAGAGAAGTTTATCTATTCAACTGGATAATGTTAAACGAAACATAAAAAACAGGACACTCAAGAACAGGAGAGGTTAGTGG
>JAHWFO010113596.1:0-15933 GCA_023313115.1 Rhysida immarginata | reverse complement strand
AAAGTTAATAAACTTTCCTCTTAAATTTTTATTAAAGTTTCCGTCCTCCTCCTTTCTCTTTACCCGATTAGTACACAATCGTACTTATTTAATTCCGCATTTAATTAACGTAATTAAAAATCTGATACTTAGTTTTCCATGGATGAGAAGAATGGAGTATGAGAGAACTCCTCTATGTTTTAGTAATGGAAACGAACAAGAAGGAGAATAGCCAGCATTGTGTGAGGGAACAGAATAAGATGGCTACATGGTATTGCATGAGCAGGAGTGTTCCACCTGGGACTGGAAGACCCAAGACCATGTCGGCCAGAGACCAAAGGGCTCTTCATGAAGTGGTCACTACAAACCGTCACACATCGCTTGATGGACTGACAAGATCGTTTAAAAAATCGACGGGAACAACTGTCAGCACACTCACTGTCCGCAGGGAACTGCATGCAATGGCTTTTTATGGTAGAGTGGCAGCCCACAAACCTCACATCAGCACCAGCAACGCAGCGAGAAGATTACAATGGTGCAAAGAGCAACGATACTAGACTCTGGATCAATAGAGAATGGTTGAATGGAGTGATGAGTCCCGCTACCCATCTGGCAATCAGATGGTGGGGTTTGGGTATGGCGAACGACCGGCGAACGTTATCTGCCAAGCTGTGTTGTGCCCATGGTGGACTTCAGCGGACGGTCGGCGATGGTTTCGGGGTGGTTTTCATTGTATGGATTGGGTGCACTCATTTCTGTGGATGGCTATCTATCTATCTTACTTCATTCTGGAATTTATGAAATAAAGTGTGACCAATGTGATAAAGTCTACCGAGGTCAGACGGTTAGGAATATCGGCACAAGATACAAGGAACATTTGGCACATAGGAAATTCGGAAGAATTAATCAATCAGCTGTAGCCAAACACTCCATCGACACCGGCCACGATTTTCCCATTACCAATGTTAAACTTTTACACTCAATAAACAAAAGACAACTCTTGGACCCATTCGAAAGCATTGCTATTCATCGAGTTAAGAAAACATCGATTCTTAATCAAGATATGGGGCCGATTAGCGATACTTCGCTAATCCGATGGCTCATCAAAAGAACCATCCAATGAACACTTTAGTTGTTACTTTTTCTTCAGGATTGGTTATTTACTATTACAAATACGGCCTGATTTTACTCAACAGGCAGTTAACTCGTCTTTTTGGATTAGTTTACTCCTGGACTGCTGAACGATGGTAGCAATCGCTACCGAAAGGATTCTCCAGATTACGGTTGTATTTTTCCTTTATTTCTTTGTTGTGGTTAAAGAGTTTTTTATTGATATTTACATAAAAGCAGAGCGTTACCAAGATATTGTAGAAAACGAAATACTCCCTTCTCTCTGGCAGCACTTTGGCAATGGCTTTTTTCTGCTTCAGCAGGATAACGCAACTTGCTATAAAGCAGGATAACGCAACTTGATGAAAAGGGGATTCGAGAACTTGACTGGCCTGCAGAGAGCCCCGATCTGAACCCCATCGAACATCTGTGGGACGTATTGGAACGTTGCTTGCGCGCTTGTGCGGAACGCCCTAAATCCGTGACCGAACTGTTAAAGATACTTATGGCAGAATGGCGAAAATTACCTGTCGAAACGTATCAAAAACTTGTAGATAGCATGCCCCAGAGCGTAGCTGTGATAGCAGCAAATGGTGGACCAAGAAGATACTAAAAAATGTATATTCATTGTGTTTCTATTAAAGTGATGGTGTCCCATGACTTTTGATTGGGCAGTGTATATCAGGCAGCGAGATGTTTTCAAACCTAGAAGACATGGAACAGCTTTGGATGGCCAGCCTGGCTTATTCAAAAAAAAATCATTGGTAGTTTTTAGGTGATGCATCCAAAAAACTCCAGATGCTATTACTTACGCTTCGGTCTGCACACAATGCAAGGATCTATTTATTTTACCGAAATGCGAAGTGTTAACGATCTTGAATATCCCGCTTACCAGGCTGCTTGTCGAGGGCGTAACTTCCCAGACGGTGATAAACACTGGGATGAGTGTTTCGCCGAAGCATGCGCTAGCGATAGTCCCCATCGTTTGCGTCAGTTCTTTGCTATTTTGCTGTTATTTTTTGGCCTTTCATGTGCTGCACAGTTGTGGCAAAAGTATCAGGAAAAATTAGTTGAAGACTGTCAGGAACTTTGAACTGAATGACAAGATACGAGAAAATAATCTGAATCGATGGTTGGTTACCGAAGACATAGTTTCATGGTAATTCTCTCTCTCCGTAAGATATGCCCGCACAAACTTTAAACGGGGAACACTTTACCAGAGTGTACGCAGAGGAAAAAACTATAATCCAGCAGAGCATTGCAAAACGTTGTCGAATCTAACAGCGGAAGAGCCTCTAAATTGTGTAACGGCACCGACTGAAAGTTACAAATCTACAGCAAAACCTGATAGAAGCTGAGATTTTAACAGGGTATGGTTCAGAAGATAGCATTTTTATAGCCTCATTGCAAATGAATTTCCCTTCAGTTTTAAACGTGCATTGTTCCCAGTCTGCTTATGTACAGTGGTTAAAATAATTAAGTTGACACCAAGCTAAAAATAAAAAATCTTTTTCATATTCACAGAAACAATTCAGAAATTGTGTCTATCATTTAATATAATATTTATTTGTGTGTCTAGTTTACATATCTGGGGTTTCAAGTAAAACCATCCCATACATTAGGAAATAAACATTTTTTTCTACCTAGTGGCACATTTGAGCACTCAAAAAATTAAGTTGACACCTTAATTTCTAGCATTTTATCCAATATTACTGTTACCTTTTTGCGTAAAACGGACTTGTCCGTCAGGTAAATCATAAATGAATATGTTAATTAGTATCAGAAACGCTCTTTGCACTGAATAGGCTACAACCATGCCTCGAAATAAGGAGTTATCGGAAGTGAAACATATGGAGGTGATAAAGGATTATGAAATAATGAAATCCTTGAGAAAAGTTGCTAAAAAAACATGACATTTCAGCAGAAGGTGTGAGGAAGATCCTAAAGAAATTTTCAAAACATGGAACTGTGTCAACTTTGCCTGGTCGTGGACGGAAAAGAATGACTACTGCAAGACAAGACAGACTGATAAAGCAAAAGGCTGTAATAAATCCCACGACAACTGCCGAAGACATAAAGAAAGGCGTGTTTTTTAATGATAAAGACGTTCCTTCAACTCAAACTATCAGAAATAGATTAAAAGTAGGACTGAATGGAAGAATTGCAAGAAGCAAGCCAAAATTGTCGAAACAACAAATGAAGAAAAGATTGGAATTTGCAAAGAAATATTCCCAGAAACCTTTCGAGTTTTGGAAAAACATCATTTGGTCGGATGAGTCCAAATTTGAATTATTTGGCCAGAAAAGAAGAATATATATGTGGCGACCCAGAGGAACAGCTCTCAATATGAAATATCTGAAGCCCACGATGAAACATGGTGGAGGATCTGTTATGATCTGGGGATGTTTCTCTTTCAACAGAACTCGTACTCTCGACTTTATCGAAGCGACGATGAATGCGGAAAGTTACAAGGATATTCTGGAAAGAAATTTAGTACAATCAGCAAGTAAATTAAAATTGAGAAGAAATTTCATTTTTCAAAGGGATAACGATCCGAAACACACATCGAAGTTAGTAACAAAATATTTGTAAGCAAAGAAGATACACGTATTGGAATGGCCAGGGAACTCTCCAGATTTAAATACTATTGAACATGTATGGGATTTGCCTGACAGATCAATTCCACAAGAAAAAAGGAAATGTAAAGCAGAGTTCCAAGCTGCGCTACAGGAAGAGTGGGGGGAACTACCCATAAATACCCTACACGAACTTGTTCAAAGTGTTCCAAAGAGATTACAAGCTGTAATCAAAGCCAAGGGTGGGCATACAAGTTATTAATTTACAACAACACTCAATACTTTTACGGATTGATTTGGCAAATTGTCTTTGTCAACTTAATTTTTTGAGTTAGTTAATATGACACAATGTATAAAAAATTTTTTATTTTTAAATGTATGAGATGTTTGCACTTGAAACCGCAGATATGTAAACTATTGACACACAAATAAATATTATAATAAATGATAGACACGATTTCTGAATTGTTTCTGCGAGCATGACAAAGATTTTTTATTTTCAGCTTGGTGTCAACTTAATTATTTTAACCACTGTAACCCGTTGATAATCAATAAAGCACAGAGTCAGACTCTGCATGTTGCGGGCATGTATCTCAGTGTCAGTTGTTTTTCTCACGATCAACATTATGCGGCTCTTTCCTGTATCAGCGACTCCAGCAATCTTTATGCATATATTCCTGGTGGTTCTACTGTTAATTAACATTGTTTACAGAGAAGCTTTGTTGTCATAAATGAAAACATCTTTAAAATGCATTTTTATTGTCCTTGTTTTGATCATGGTCCAAGGCTAGAAGGATATTCATAAAAAAAAGCATGGGTTTGTGTTTCAGTCATCTACGCGTACGAAGTCGCGGGCACAGCTAGTGTAGAATATATCTCTACCAACAGAGTAATGGAACACGAAGACGCTACCAACTAGGTGGTTGAATTTTTGCATTTCCTGAGTGCACCCGAGCTTCCTTCGCATAAAATTGATTTAAAAGTCGACGTCCCCGTAATTCTCCTATGACATTTAAGCCCACTAAAAGTGTGCAATGGCACCGACTGTAAGTTACAAATCTACGGCAAAACCTGATAGAAGGCGAGATTTTAACAGGATGTAGTGCAGATGGTAGCAATTTTATAGCCTGAACCCCCTCATTGCAAATAACTTTCCCTTCAGTTTTAAACGTGCAAAGTTCCCAATCAGCTTATGTTACGCGATGGTCATCAAAAAAGCGCCGAGCCAGACTCTGCACGTTGCGGGCATGGATCTCAGTGTCAGTTGTTTTTCGCGCGACCGACTCTACGTGGCTCTTTCCTGTGTCAGCGACTCCAGTAATCTTTATGCATATATTCTTGGTGGTTATACTGTTAATTAACATTGTTTACAGAGAAGCTCTGTTGTCTTAAATGAAAACTTCTTTAAATTGATTTTTAATGCCTTTCTTTTGATCACGGTCCAAGGCTCGAAGGATATTCATAAAAGACAGCATCAGTTTGTTTTTTAGTGATTTAACAGTACGAAGTCGCGGGTACAGCTAGTTATTAATAATTCTTGAAAATGAACGTTCAATCATCTCAGTTTCCAAAATATTCACATTAACAAAGAATATAGTCAAAAGCATTTTCATGAAATGTTTGGATCTGCTGTGCTACCAAATAAGCTAGGTGATAACCCCGACGTGGCTCCGACTCATTCTTTTTTTGATTAAATTTTGAAATATTTTAAAAATAATTTACCATGTAAACACTTATAATTAATACAGTAAAAAGGCTCACAATGGACGGACCTCTCCAAGTATGCCACTGCTTGTCTAAATAATTTCATAGTCACGTAATCTTACTTTAGATGTATACTTGATGTTCTTGTAATTCCGCGTCTTCTCTCGATGCCTAGAAGCAAAACTTTGCAATACTTGTTATTGTTTTCATTATAATTCATCACTTTGTGTAGTCTAGCAGTCGCCGATTCTTCTATTGACATGTTCACCATTTGCTCAATACACCACAGAGCTAAAGGACTGCTTCCTCTGTCGTCTTTCCACTCTTTCCCAATAGTCTGCTAACGCTCCATTAACACCAGTTATTGAATAATTTTTAAAGATTTTCAAGAACTCTCAATTTTAAGAAAAGCCGGAATAAGAGGAATTCTAGGCATTGTTACAGATTGAACCTTTTCTATATTGAACAAACTTTGCCTTGCCTTGTTGGTCATGACATATATACTGTTGATCCCTGCATACAGTTTGTGAATTGCGTTGTTGATACCATTGTTGATAACTATTGTTGCACAAACTTTGCCTTGCATTGTTGGTCATGAGATACATCTTATTACTGTGCACTGCCATCATCATGAATATCGATTTATTATCGACTAGCTGTACCCGGGACTTCATACGCTTAGTTCACTGAAAAACAAACCCATGCTCTCTTTTATGAATATCCTTCTAGCCTTGGACCGTGATCAAAACAAAGACATTAAAATAAATTTAAAGAAATTTTCATTTACGACAACAAAGCTTCTATGTAAACTATCTTAAATAACAGTAGAACCACCAGGAATATGTGCATAAAGAATACTGGAATCGCTGATACAGGAAAGAGCCACATAGAGTTGATCATGGGAAAAACAACTAACACTGAGATCCATGCCCGCAATTTGCAGAGTCTGGCTCTGCGTTTTGTTAATGATCATCGGGTTACCTAAGCTGACTGGGAACTGTGCACGTTTAAAACTGAAGAGAAATTCATTTGCAATTAGGGGGATTCAGGCTATAAAAATGCTATCATCTCTACCATACCCTGTTAAAATCTCAGCTTCTATCAGGTTTTGATGTAGATTTATAACTTTCAGTCGGTGCTGTTACACTTTTAGAGGTTCTTCCGCTGTCAGATTCGACCCCGTTTTGCAATGCTTCGGCCAGTTCCGCTGGATTATAGTTTTTCCTCTGCGTACACTCTAGTAAAGTGTTCCCCGTTTAAATTTTGTGCGGGCATATCGTGCTGAGGGAGAGAATTATCCTGAAACAATGTCTTCAGTAACCAACCATCGATTAGAATTATTTTCTCGTAACTGGTCATTCAGTTCGCCGCTATCGTTCAGTTTAAAGTTCCTAACAGTCTTCAACTAATTTTTCCTGATATTTTTGCCACAACTGTGCAGTACCTGAAAGGCCAAAAAATACCAGCAAGATAGCAAAGAACTGACGCAAGTGATGGGGACTATTGCTAGCGCATGCTTTGGCGAAACAGTCATCCCAGTGTTTATCACCATCTTGGAAATGACGCCCTCGACAAGCAGCCTGGTAAGTGGGATATTCAAGATGGTCAACATTTCGCAGTTCGGTAAAATAGATAGATCCTTGCATTGTGTGCAGACCGAAGCGTAAGTAATAGCATCCGGAGTTGTTTGGATGCACCACATAGACTCTACCAATGACGTGTTTTTTGAATATGCCTGGCTTGCCATCCACAGCTGTTCCATGTCTTCCACGTTTGAAAACACCTCGTTGCTTGATATACATTAACCTATCAAAAGTCATGGGACACCATCACTTTATTACACCTCCTTTTGCTGCTATCACAGCTTCTACTCTCTGAGGCATACTGTCCAGATATTTTTGATACGTTTCGACAGGTAATTTTCGCCATTCTGCCATAATTGTCTTGGACAGTTAGGTCACGGATATCGGGCGTTTCGCAGAAGCGCGCTATCGACGTTCCAATACGTCCCACAGATGTTCGATGAGGTTTAGTGCGGGGCTCTATGCAGGCCAGTCAAGTTCTCGAACCCACTTTTCATCAAACCATGTGCCTACAGCCCTTGCTTTATGGCAAGTTGCGTTATCCTGCTGAAAGAAAAAAAAACCCATTGCCAAAGTGCTGCCAGAGAGAAGGGCGTGTTTCGTTTTCTAGAATATCTTGGTAACGCTCTGCGTTTAGGTGTCCATCCACAGAAACGATTGCACCCAACCCATACCATGAAAAGCACCCCCACACAATCACCGACCGTCCGCCGAACTTCACCATGGGCACAACACAGCTTGGCAGATAAAGTTTGCCCGGCGTTCGCCATACACAAACCCATCCACCTCATTGTCAGATGGTGTAGCGGGACTCATCACTCCATTCAACCATCCTCCATTGATCCAGAGTCCAATGCCGTTGCTCTTTGCACCATTGCAATCTCCTCGCGGCGTTGCTGGTGCTGATGTGCGGTTTGTGGGCTGCTGCTCTGCCATAAAAAGCCATTGCATGCAGTTCCCTGAGATTAGTCAGGGTGCTCACAGCTGTTCCCGTCGACTTTATGAACGATCTTGTCAGTCCATCAAGCGATGTGTGACGGTTTGTAGTGACCACTTTACGAAGAACCCTTTGGCCTCTGGCCGACATGGTCTTGGGTCTTCCAGTCCTAGGTGGAGCACTTGTTGTGCCTTTCTCTTTTCATGCCGGGATGACGTTATAAACTGTCGATTTCGGGATTTAGGAGGGTTGACGTCTCTCTAACAGTTTTGCCTGCGAGATGGCAGTCAGCAATTATACTATTTGGAAGTCTGAAAGCTCTTTTCTTTGAGACATTCTTACAGCATTCAGGCATGCATCATCTCATTATAGCAAATTGTCTGTTATGTAGGGCTGGTACGAATGCCAGCAGTGAAATTGCAAAGGAATGTCCCATTTTCATGCAAATTAGGGCTCTCCCATGAGTTTTGATAGGGTAGTGCATGTATATTAAAACGGAATTTCGGATCACTGCTTATTGTTCCGTCTTGGTTCCAACTTCTAGCGGAACAGACATGTTTATACTGTAATAGACAAAAGGCAAATGTCGCATTCGGGATCAAATTTCGAACACGTGATCGCAAACTAAGCACGCATGTATAGAAGACGACATAAAAAAACGAAACAGACGTTATTTGGACTTCTCAATTCTTAGGAATAAGAATAGTTGCTTTATGAAGATTATGTGTAACTATAGATAGAAAGAAAGGTGCGAGAAGGCAAAAATGATTAATCGCCATCAAGACTACCCTAACTGTTGTCCCAGATATAATCTAAAACTATTCTACGTTTCATTAAACTCCGTTCAGTGGTTTTTGTGTGAGTTGCCTACAAACAAACAGACAGACAAACAGACTACAATTCCAAAAATGATCCTAATGCGCTCTATCACTTATCCATTACCCCCAAATTTGTTTTAAAAGTAGTCATCTTTCAGTATATATATATTTTTATGCACCATGAATATGCATACACACACCTATATTATAAGAAACACCATCTCCCAAAAACATCGTAAACAATCTAAACAAAATAAAGATCTTCGAAAACGTATCCATACACAAAGCAACACTGATGGATAAAACCCATTTATTAAATAACCAAATGCAGTCAGAACATCAAAGCACATTTAAGTTTCTAAACACAATCTGGCAACAGTAAGAACATCTATACCAATATAAAAACCACCAACAACAACCAACAATAGTACACTCACAATAGTGCTTTTAATTAGGATTGATTTGAGGTTGTTATGGGTTTTTTGGTTTCATTTTGAAAGTGGGAGTTGTATCTATGAGGGCATATTGAAAAGTAATGCCTCCATGGTTGTAACTTTTTTATTTTTTAACCGATTTTCAAAATTCTTTTTGTATCTGATACTTACATTTGTCCTCTATGTAATGCACTATTCACTTTTCGACACGTGACTAGTCGGGTGAACCCGTCGGAGAGGAATTCCGGGGTTGTTGTCGACACCAGGACCGAACAGCAGGTTTCACCTCGTCGTCATAACGCAACTCATGGCCCTTAAGGTGCACTTTCCTCTTTGGGAAGTGGTGAAAGTCGCAAGGTGCAAAGTCTTTCATTTTTGATCTGCAGTTTTTCATCTTCGAACTGTAGGCGCTGCAACCCCCTCTGATGTGTGGCGATCGTATGCGATCGGCGTTACCGTGCTGCAGAAGAGGATCCAAAGCTGCCATTCAATCCTCGTGTCGACGACAACCCCGAAATTTCTCTCCGACGGATTCACCCAACTAATCCACGCGTTTGTGTAATGCGTGGAAAGGAATGGGGACTATGTCGAAAAGTGACTAGTGCATTACTAGAGGACAAATGTAAGTATCAGATACAAAAAGAATTTTGAAAATCGATTAAAAAATAAAAAAGTTACAGCCATGGAGGCATTACTTTTCAATATGCCCTCGTATATATATTTTTTAATTTTTTGGAAATAAAGATCTTTTTGTATGATAACTGTTGTATTCCCGCAGAGAAATGGGGAAGTTCAATTATAATAACCCTGTATGTAAATAACCTGTAAAAATAAATACGAAATTTAATCCTCTAAGTTTTTAGTTATGAAATACGTGCTAAAACCATATAAATAAAGTAAACAAAAGCTTAAGAAAATCAGAGGTTATTACGTTGCTACGAAAACAACAATTGCTTTTCCATCGTTTTATATCCTATTTTTCGGAGTTCTCCTGCAGTAATGCAACACCAAAACGATCATGGTAGATAAAAATGTAATTTCTCAGAAACTTCGAGATTGATCCGAATCAAAAGTAGCCAGACTATAAGCTAAAACCATACTAATTTTCATCAAAATCCGTCTAGTAGTTTTTGTGTGTGATGCGCGTACAAGCAAACAGACAGACAACAGATTTATTATATGTATAGAAGATAGATGATTATTTTTTTTCGAAATCTGAGGTAGACACTGACCTTTCTCATGCTTTGAAGGCCAATTGTGCCAAATTACATCAATATCGGAATAAAACTGTAGATTTATATAAGAAACAAACCCACAAACAAACATCCTTCTTTATATACATAGAAAGATAAAATATTGAGGATAATTGAAAGTTGATTACCATAGTTTTTGGAAAATAATGACCACTTTGTTAAATTTAGCAACCAAGCATTATTTATTTGACTTTAATATCACTGTCAATATTGTTTTAGTCTTGTTATCCATTTAAAGTAAGTAATTACCGAAATACTATCGAACCAAATCATTGTTGAGAGCTTTAGTTTAATAATATTAGATGAAACACGGCCATCTAGAAACTACCGTGAGATGAAACTTTAGTATGGAAGTTACAAGGAAAATTAAAGAAAAAAAAACGTAAATATAGATTCAAAATGGAGAAAGATGATATCAAGTGACGATAAAAGTTATAAAAACAAAAACAAAAAAAGAAATACATCATTTGTGCCTGGATTTGAACTGGCGATCTCGGATCTATCACGGATCGAAAATTTTTACTTAATTAGATGACTTGTTTATGACAATTTTAAAATTTTGTCATTTAGGTAATAATCGTAACTTTCAGGTAACCGTTCTAATGATGCTAGATTTAAGAAAAATTTTAAATATTTTCTTATTTTTATTTTTGGCAGAGATTAATAATTGTGGAGTAAATATGATTTTATTGGGATACGCTGTATATTATTTTTGAAGAAAGCAGGAGTATATGCAGGGCCATCATAAATTCCTAGTGAAAGTTTATATATGCTTATTTTTTGGCATTATCTGAGTGCGCAATGGTATAGAACAATGCACAATTGTTTAACAGTTATAAATTTAACTTTTTTTTGATTAAAGTTTATGCAAAAAGTCAAATTTAACGGAAACTTTTCAGCTGACTCAAAGTACGTTAAGAAAGCGACAGAATGTTTATAGCACTTCCCGAAACAATTTGTAAAGTAAGTTTTTAGGAGCCAATCCGCACTAGCAAATCCGGACACTAAAATATTTTGAGAGAGCACTATTACCAGTAGCGGTAGTTTTATAAAACATTGTGAAGCATGATTAAAAAATTTTTAAAAATAGACCAGCAACGGAGTTCTAAAATATTTCTCGTTCTGAGAAAGAGTTTGCTAAGGAATTAGGAAGAAAACAAATTAAAATATGCTCACGCAATGACATTATTATTAAAGTGATCCATTCTGTTATTTCCAAGTAATATGAATGAGTTTTTTTGTTTTTTTACTATTTAAACTATTAACTTTTTTTTTTACTATCAAACTGTTCAGCGTTTCTATTAACTAGCAAGTCAAAACAGAGATTATTAGTTCGGCCGCCTGATAACGTAACAGCACTACCCCTAAGGCCAACGAGAAACTTCGTAGCCTCGCACCAGCTCTCTCGCCACCCAGTTAATGCACCAACCGTCATAACCGACGATTATATACGCATAGAATCTGTTGGGTTTTCCCCTAATAATAATGTTATGGTATGAAACAGTGGGTTTAGATCAAACCCCACATTCTAGTCACAAAGAGTAAATGAGAGGACAAAATTATAAAAAGTAGAAAATAAATTTATTATTATAAATTTGGCGATTCCGACAGAATAAAATGAAATTTGATATTAAAAAAAACCCATGTGAATTCATTTGCTCTCCGTGTTCATCCACATCCGCTCTATTCCTCATTCGCTGAGCTAGCGTCATTATTATTTATTTTATAATTCAATTATGAGTAATATTCTGATCTAAATGTAGATATTTGTAAATCAATTATTATAACATTCAATTTATGCTTCCTTATTTTTAGCGTCGAAATTGCCCTATGCATATTATTTGAAAACGTAATTTGCATATACTCAATTTACATTATGCTTGTAAATTGAGGTCCACAACTTGTTCATGCAATTTTGATAATTTATAGAAATTGTTACACGACTGGTTAAAAATTTCTGAATTCTTAATAACACTTTTTTGTTACAATATTTTTTCACCGAGGTTAAAACGCATTAAAAAAGTAGAGAAGCTATCAATGTAACTTTAATTTCCAGGAAGTATAATCGAAATAATTAAATACTAATAAACCAATTTGACCATCTTACCTTGATGTAGGGAAGCCTCAGAGATTATTAAAAATGGCATTTAACATTAGAAAAGCGTGAAAGTATTAGAAAACATTCTGCTTACTCAGTGGGTGTAGCTGTGAGTCAGCTGTAAATGAGATGATGATGATAACAAAAATAAAAAAGGAAATGCCACGATTCATGCGAGGACATGGTATGGTGTTTTAAGCCTTTCACTGCAATATTAATTGAAAAATTTCATGGTCGTTTCTGATAAGATAAACTCGCCCACTTCTCGCAGAAATAGGAGTTATTTAAAGCATGTGTATCCAGAGACTTTCAGTATTAATAGTGAAACTTTTTCCTATACACAAATTGTTATATAAAATGCGGGAGTGCCCTCTGGAGTTGTGGTATACAACACGGAACTATTCACGGGTCATAACGGAATGACGTCAGCCTTAATATGAAAACGGAAAACTGCTAAAAAAGAGGATCGAGACTGGAAATGAAAGTTTTTAATGTCCGCAGCGATACTTTTAGGCCTACGCACGGTTATTCTACAAACTTTGCTTTGATACGTTGCTGAACAAAATAGTTTAGAGCCGATAAAAATTTAAGGCGGAGGGCGGGGGTACACCTACTTACTCGAAACCCGTATTCTCGAACCAAACATCCCCGAACCTCATATCCTTGAAGCCACACATTCTCGAACAATGTCATCGAATTGCACAATAATATATGAATAATAACAATGATTTTTTTTTATTTTTATGAATATCAAAATGAAGCGCACTATAAAAATGATAATAAATTATTATAAAACTTGAAATAACCTGAGATCACGAAAGCAAGCTGTATGATGAACAGTGATCAGAAAAGCACGAGAAGAAAAATAAGCATGAGAAGGAGAGAAAACGCGGAGAGGACAACGTCAGAGAATTCAGAAAAAGAATTGTTCTTTCCCAGCTAACTCCTCCCACCAGCATTAGGCACCATCTGTTATCAGATTTCCTCTGAAAATGGCGGACGTAGGTAGGATCATGCTATGTGCTACAACCATGTATTCTACAAATTCTTTAGAAAAGTTAGAAAATTTAAAATTGGAAAATGCTTTTGAGTTTTTAGAAAGTAACAGCATACATAGTAGAAGGTGTAAAGAACAAGGCTTCAGATTCTTTTGTGGTAGTTTTATTCACAACATTTTATTAACAGCTCAAACTATTAGTTAGGCTAGGCTCAAATAGTTAGTAATTTAACAGCAACTCTAAATGTTACATCGGAACATTATAATCATATTTATCTAGATTATTTAATTAATTCCATGCATATTACTTTACCAAAAATTCAATAAAATTTAATTTCTGTCACGATCGTTTGGAACTATAATTTTACAAGACTTAATGAAATAAACATAATGAAGATCTTACTGAAAATAATTGAAATTGCCTTCAAGATGTAGAAAATCTTCGGAAATAAAATGCTTTGAGCAGACTCTCATGTTGCTTGTTAATTTCTTCCCAATTCTCAACTTATGTCGCCAGGCTTCTCTAAGTGATTAGTTTGCTGGTAAATAATGAAAGCTGACATATTCTCGACCATGCAAGCTATTGCATTGTGGTACACAACAATTAACAACCATTATTTATTTCACAATAATAAATGTTATGCACAAACGTAGTTTAAGGGATGCGTCTTTCTTCTTTCTTCTTCTTAAAGCCCTTTCTCTGTTGATTGAAGTCGGTGGTAGCTTATGTTTTTGCATGTTAAAATTGGTTTGTTTTTATAAGGAAGTGACATATAAATTGCATGTTTTTTATTTATTATTTGGGTATATACACGAGATACAGAAAGGTAAGATTTATAAAGAATATTATCATTGAAAAAGGACAAACACAAAGAACCATGCTGCGATGGGACTCGAACCCAAGACCCAACGACTCAGAAGTCAGCGTGTTAGCCACTTCGCCACCAGGGCAGCTTGAAGGGATACGTGAATATCCTGTCTGATCCTACCTCGCGCCTCCATTTGTAAAACGTGACGTTTCTTTGACGTCATCATGCAACCAATCAGATTGCGCTGGGAAAGGACAATTGCGCCGGGACATCGTATGCAGAGCATACACTTGCCGTGTTTAGACCTCAACTTTTATATGCTAAGTCAACTGACTGTGGTTAAAAACGAGACTATCTCTAGTGCGAGTTTATTTGTTAAAAAAGTTTAGTTTGTCCCGTTCAAACATCTTGTTGACAATTGTAGATTTTATGAATATAAATAATTGAACTTGTAGACTTTGCCTGCTAATAGCAGGCTGTTATAGACCAGTCCACTCACCTGATGGTTCATAAAACTGTGTTTCTCTGACAGCCAATCAAACAGCATTGCGACTATTACAGCCAATTATATTACATTGCGACACCTAATATGACATGCTTAAACACGTGATTAACAAAGGAAAAACAAAAAGAAGATAAAATTTAAAAAAATATGTACATTGAATTTATGTCCTCTTTGAAATCTTAAGTTTGAATGCGTTATAAACCCGCCCAACTACCTCCTATCCGCCTTTTGTTTATTTTTACCTGCAGAAACGGCACCACGACCAGCCCAATTAGGCGGGAAATCCACCGACCTGGCAACCCTGTGATGGTTTGGTAGACTGGTAATTAGTAAAATGTGATAGTATCATCAAATAAGTAATTAGGATAAACAGAAAAAAAAATCCCCTCCCTGCTCCGTGAGCCATATTTTAAAAACGATTCGAGAAAATATGGCCTGATCTCGAGGATATGTGGTTCGAAGTAGTGAGGTTGCCGATTCGAGGAAATCTGTTTCGAGAATATTAGATTCCAGGTAGTGTATGGTAACCGCAGAGCGGTGGGGTTAAGAATGAGTGTATTTAGCTTTGCGTATATTATAGATGAACCCTTAATGTCATGTCCATGCTCGTCATGTGGTCTGGAATGAAAAGTCTGACACTGACGGGCTATCTTGATTTTATTTTGAATTTGAAATTTTGAGTAAGAATGCTGACAAGACGTGGATTCTACATGCGTAAAGACAATGGCAGAAACCCCTAGGCAGAAAATGTTCCGCGATCGCTTCCTGCACGCTTCTTTCTGCCCGACAGAAAATTCTCTTATTTTTGTAAGCTATGACTCAATCCAACTTGAAAAAACAGGAGTTTTCTGTCAGGCAGCAAAAAGAATGCAGGAACTGAAGTCAGAACATTTTCTGCCTTATGGTTTCTGCCGTTGTTTTTACGCATGTGGAATCTACGCCTAAGCCCAGCTGTTTTTCTGCCGTCTGTTCCGCGCATATTTCATACATTTTGTGATGTACTCTCCTCGACAAAATTATAAACTCACACATATTTTGCAAGAATTTTTATTAAAAAAGAAAAAATTTACAAACTGATTACCGAAAATAACATGATTACAAAAACTTCTCATCTTCACAAAAATTGAAAA
>JAHWFO010113595.1:146246-169069 GCA_023313115.1 Rhysida immarginata | reverse complement strand
AGTAATCTTGGGAATAATTTTTGTTTTTATAATGATAATGATTTCTTTCTTTGTGAGGGTTTGTCGTAATTTTCGAGTTAGAAAACGTAATCTGTTAAGTTGTACTAACAGATATTCCGTATGGGCGATGAAGCTCAGGTTACTGTCAAATATTATTCCAAGAATTTTCTGCGAGTTAGATTGAATGGGTTTCTTCTTGATAATCAAGATGGTGGTTTTCTCTTGGTTAATCATCATTCCTCGCGCTTGACACCATGCTTGAATTTTATCTATATCACTCGATATATCCTGGTTAACTTCACATTCCGAATAGTCCTCGTATATTTTCGTGAGGATGATGTCATCAACATATGCTCTCAATCTAAAAGAGAGCGATAAGTGGAAAATCGAAGCAAGGAAGGTAGCAAAAAAGATGTTACTTATTACGGATCCTTGTGGTATTCCTCGTGTTGACGGATGAGAAAATTTGTTCGGGTTATAAGATAAGATATTAAATCGGTCAACAAAAAAGTCACGGATTAGGGCCAATAATAGGCCCGTAATACCATATGCTTCAATATCTTCAAAAAGCTGCGGTCGTGAAACCAAGTTAAACGCCTTGGCCAAGTCAACAGAGATTATGACGAAAGTATGGTTTTTATCGAGCGCTTCAACCGCCTCTAGTAAGATGGTAAGGAGTAAGTCTTGAGTGGTCGTTTGAGGCCTGCCTCCATATTGGCTTTTGGGTATATGTTCCCATAGGTGTAGCGTCATAGGCGTAAAGATAATTTTTTCAATAATCTTCGAGATGGATGGTAGGGCCGAAATTGGCCTGTAATTTTTGATATCCTGTGCATTTCCCGTTTTATATATCGGGTAGATTGTAGCTAGCTTGAGTTCCTTAGGAATTTCAGCTGTATCCCATATAGTTTGTATAAGGTTGGCCAACAAATAATTGCCGCTATATCCCCAATGCCTTAAGACCTTATGGTTTAAGACGCCGTCACCAGGGTTTTTCTTAAGTTTGATCAATCTCGTGGTCCAATAAATTTCCTGTTGCAAGTTGTTGGGCAATCGTAACTCCACATTAGACCTATGGCTGGTTGCTTTGACAGTCGCGGGTAAGATTATTTTGAATGGGTCATCGATCCATTGTAAATAGTCAGACGCATTTTCTGGTTTCAAGGTTTTGTTGCTCTTCTTTTTATCTCTCTGCACAAATTTCCACAAGTCAAAGTGATTATTAATAAGAAATATCTCATGACCAACAATGCAAGAAAAGTTTGTGCAACAATAGGTATCAACAATGATATCAACAGGCAATGCATCAACACTATGCAGAGATCAACAATATATATCTAATGATTAACAACGCAAAGCAAAGTTTGTGCAAAATAAGGTTCAATTTGTAACAATGCATAGAATTTCTGTTATTCAGGCTTTTCTTAGAATTCAATTTGTAACTGGAGATAATGGAGAGTTAATAGACTATTGAGAAAGAGTGGAAAGACGACAGAGGAATGAGTCCTTTAGCTCCATGCTATATTGAGCAAATGGTAAGCATGTCGATATTAGAATAGGCGACCGCTGGAGTACACAAAATAGTCAAGTGATGAATGGCCAAGTTTGCTTCAAGACATCGAGAGCTGTGTGGGAATTGCAGCAACATCAAGGGGAACATCCAAAATAAGATTACGTGACTAAGAAATTATTTAGAACTAGCAGTGGCATACATGGAGAGGTCCATCCATTGTGAGCATTTCTTCGAATTTTCATTATGAATTTTTACTGTATTAATTCTAAGCGTTTGCATGTGTTTATTTTTAAGATATTGCAAAATTTAATCAAAAAAAACAAAGAGTCCGAGCCATGCCGGGGTTATCACCTAACTTATTGGGTAGCATAGCAGATCCAAACATTTCATAAAAATACATTTTGACCATAATGTGTCAATGTGTATATTTTGGAAACTGAGATGCTGAAAATGCGATGATTGAACGCTCGTTTCCAAAAATTATTAATAATGAGCATAAAATGATGATGCAGTGACAGGAGATAAATAAGGCAGCGTCTATTGAGGAGGAAAAGGAGTCAAACGTGTCTCCCTTGAGTTTCCTATCAAACGTCCAGACGACTGGCAAAAATTTGTGTCAGGAAAGGAAAGAGAAAGAACGAGTAGTGGTAAGAGAAACTCAGCTAAAACAGAAAAAGCTATATTGGCATTGGAAACATCTGAACAACGGGAGTTTCGAATAGAGCAAGAGGGTATAAGAGCTTCTACGTCAAGGGTAAGAAAAACTTCGGTCTAAAGTATCCAGTGATGTATATGAAGATGGATATCATTTTAATCTGAGGCAAGCCAACAAGAGGTTAAATAAAGTCCCGGTATATAACCTAGAATTCTTGTTTTTCTTATTTTTCGTAGAATGGATAGTTTTTGTACTATTTTGTATTCATTGAGTTATCATTTAACCAATTTGGAATTATAGTTTAATTTCTTGAGATTGTTCTGTTTACCTACAAGTGTAATTATCCCGGGCAACACCGGGTCCTCTGCTAGTACATTAATAAAACAAATTAAATAGCTGCTGCTTAAACCTCCTTCAAGCTTTCAATAAGCAATAGCTTGAATATTCAAAAATGCTAAATATAAATATTAGTCAACTTAGTTGAATTCGGCTCCATCTATTATTACAATAACGCAATTCAGTCGCTGGTTAATTGAAGGATTTGATATAACCAATTCCTTTTTCCAGGAAACCTTTTATCGTGCAGGGGAAATGTCCTACAGTATTAATTCTCTTTATAATTATCTCACTATAGGTAAGTTCCAATTCAGTTGTTCTTTCAATGCAAGAATTTATCTGCCATAGAGTTAACCATTGACCCGGACGAGGAGAGAGAGGCAATTCATATAACGATACATTTCCTTGATTTATAATTGATGCAATTTCGCATTAATCTTTAATATTACGTTTGAAAGGTAAAGGTTCTTTCTGCACTTTAAGTAACGCTTGAGGAAACTTAGCCACACTCAAATGGTTACTAACCTGAAGCGTGTTCGTGTAATCTTCGCACGTCCATTTTCCTGTGAAGTTAACACCAACAACGTTCGTCTTTACTTCTCCGAATATATCTACTATTTCATTCAAAGTCGAGCTTTCTTCTTTAAAGCCATAGCTTTCTTTCTCATCCTTCCTTTGCCGTCCGAATCCTTCCACTCCTTTCCAACCTGTTCGCACGAGTCTCTCTTCGCTTCTCCACTCGTTCAGTTCTCGTCTTCTCCCCGTGTCTCTCCGAACTTTACTAGCGCCATCTCTTGACAACCACCTCTGATTTTTATTCCAAAAAAACTTTCGTTTTCTGTTTTGACGCTCGTAACATGATAACCCTTTTTGCCAGATATATATGCTCATTTTTAAACCATACTCCTTTTTTTTTTCAGTATACCCTCAGCAAGGTCTATAAAAGATCTTTTATAGATCTTGGCACTTAGCAGCGATACCTACACATCCTACCCTGAACAGCCTGTCGAATTAGCGCCAGCGTCGCTACAGTTCATGGCGCTAGCGGGTAAATGAACTGTATTATAAGCAAACGCGGAGCAATTTTGCCTATTGTTAAGACTATCAAACATTAGCAACTTGAATGGATAGTGACATAGCTGCAATTATTGCAAATGTTAATCATCCTTCTATTGTTATTTTTTAATTGCAAATGCGATCGGCTGGCAGCACACCTAGTGGCAATAATTTGAAACATAAGCAGAAATTTTGGAGAAAGCTGAATGAAACTGAGCAAAACTTTCTCAATAGCACTGAATATTTACATTTTTTTCTGAAACAAGAACTGTTGAGTCGTTTCGGAATACTTCAGTTGCTTCTTCTGCTGGTATAGCGATGAGCAGGGATATCAATATATAAATAGGCTTCTGTTTTGCGTTGTTTTCATCTCATTTATGGCGGTTATGTTAATATTAAAGTGTAAATTGATAACATTTTGCTGGAGATTTGGAGGAGAAAATAATCCAATATTAGACGACTTCACAAGATTTTAAATGCCTCATAAATGATGCTTTGAAACAACTAATGCAAATTGTAAAAATGACTTAAAGGTTTCCATCTTTCAACTCCACAGAATCCACTGTGGATTCTGAGCTTAAGAGAAAGGCAGTAACTTCTATTCATCAAACAATTCAAAAGTAATTGAACATTTTTAATGATGAGAAACTTGCATTAGTCAGCTTTTAAAGAAATACGTCAATTTGCTTATTTCTATGTCAATAATTTCATATAAATATCAGTTATGAGTGTGTGTGGAGTTTGTATTTTTTATGTAATCCTCCTTGATGTCTCAATTAAAAACTAACAAAAAACGTTTCTTTTATTGTCTTTGTTTTTTTTACTGTAGCCTAACATGAACGCTGGTTTTTCAGTAGCATATTATTATAATGTTTTAAAAAAATTTCATGTAAATTTAAAGTGAAACGGAAGGAGAATGTGTTGTTGGGAAGACGGGCGAATCAGCGGAACGACTCATGATGACGTAAAAATTCAGTTCCTAGGCTTACTTCTTTAGGCGGCGTTGTCTTAGCATTAGGGGCTTTCGTTCCGAATCTTATACGAAATTCCGTCAACGTTGTCTCTGACTCGAACTTTTTGAAGCGGAGAACGCAAAACGTTATCTGCTGCTGGGCCGTCATATCGAAAAAAGTGACATGTGAGACCAAGGAGTCCTCTACCGTGAACCTCAACAAACGTGACGATTCCTTCTTTCCAGTGATAGGGGATCATTTAGCTACTGTCAACGGTTGCGTTGTAATAGTACTTTGAAGTCGGATAGGGACTTTGAATCGCCCTGTATTTATTATTTATACACTGAACGACCAATTTATTAGAGACACCTCTTACGTTAAATGGATCGGCCTCCCAGTGACACCCAAACAATGGAACAGGCCGAAGCGGTGTATAAATGGGATGCATTGGATCATAAGTTGCAGTCAGCATCAGAAGTGGACTGAATATGGGTAAATCCAAGGATTTGACCGACTTTGAACGAGGCATGATGGTTGCAGCTCGAAGGGTGCAGTTGAGCATTTCGCAAACCGCGAACCTTCTCGGATTTTCCCGTGCAACAGTGTCAAGGGTATAAGCAACCTCCAACAAACACAACTCCGGACGAAACAGGGCCGTGGATGAACGAGGCTAACGGCGACTGGCACGAATCATCCACAGCAACAGGACGGGAACAGCCCAACAAATTGCAGCGCAGTTCAATGAGGGAGCATCCCAACCCATTTCGGAGCACATCTTGCACCGGGCTGTGTTTAACAACAGGCGGCCAGTACGGTTACCGTCGCTGTCACCGCAGAATAGGAAAGCGTGCCTGCTACGGGCACACAGGCATCGCCACTGGACACTGGATGAGTGGGAGAAGGTCGCCTGGTCCGACGAATCGCGGTTCCTACTTCATCAAGCGGACGGCAGACTGCTCATCGGGCGCAGACAGCATGAGGCCATGGACCCATCCTGTCAGCAGACAACCGTACAGGCGGGTGAAGGAGGAGTGCTGGTCTGGGGTGTCTTCTCTTGGGACACACTGGGTCCTCTGATATCCGTAGACATATCCCTGAATGTGACTTCTCGTTCATGATGACTTTATTCCCTGCTGGTGACGGACAGTTTCAGCAGGACAATGCTTCCTGTCACCGTGCTCTAATTGTCTTGAACTGGTTCGAGCAACATGACGCGAACTTCCACCGGCTTCAGTGGCCAGCTCGGTCGCCCGATCTCAACCCCATCGAGCATTTATGGGATGAAGTGGAGAGAACCATCCGACGCCTTCCCACACTACCATCCAACCTGCACCAATTACGGGACGCTGTCATGTCAGCCTGAGCTGCTATTCCTCTGCTATTCAACACCTTGTTGAATCCATGCCAGCACGTATTCAGGCAGTTCTCGACGCTAAATGAGGCACAAAACGCTATTACCGGGGTGTCTCTAATAAATTGGTCATTCAGTGTATTATGAAAAAATAATTAATCACAAATCTTAAGTTTCCCGTTAATCTGACCGGGTCTTAAACTTTAGAGGAAAGAACCAGAAGGCCCATGGCAGGACGGTCAGAAAGCATCAACCATTGACGCCCTTTCAAATGGCGCCCAAATCATCTGCCCTATCTGCCATTCTTAGATATGCCCCTGCAAAAGCGGGCCTCCTCAATTTCTGTTCTGTATGATGCTATAGCATAGCAATAAAGAAGTTGAGGTTGTGCTTTATGAAACTGCCTACTGGAGGACCAGTGTCCAAACGGTTTACTCAACCTGTTGGTTTTTCAATGGCGACATATGTCAGTATTTTTTCAGGTTTTTTATGCTACGATTTTGAATGTAAGTGACTTATCAGTTACACCTGTACATTCCTTATTGGAATGGCTAAGTATTAATGTTAGTTTGAAGTTGTTAACATGCATAGTTATAGAAAATATTAATTTAAAGAATGCATTAGGTTCTTCTAACCCGCGCGCCCACGCTGTTTCTAAAGCGATCCCCCATATTTTTACGATTACTTATTGGAATTCTGTTGTAGGATCCAAGATTTACAATATAAAGATTTTGCCTATTAGTTCAATTAATCTAAAATGTCTTTGAAGTAATTGAACACTTGATATTTCATTAAAAATATTTGAATTTCCTATTTATGATTGTTTTCATAGTAAATAAATGCTTCTCATTCAATATTTATTTTCTCCTTCATTTCGTTTGATAAAATTAGAGGGTACGGTTATGGAGCACTTTTTTTTGAAATGGTAAAAAAAAGTAATATTTTGTTAAAAAAAAAATAAAATAACGATTATTTTTTTATATTATCGTATTTTTAACATTGAGGCCTGTAAAGTAACTTAACAAAGTATTTATTCCAAATTTTTTCAATGTTTTTATATAGTTGTTCTGCCTGTACATGCCAAAAACAAAATGAAGGCCCGCTTTTGGTCACTTTTCTCTTGTATATTATGCGCTATCTGGCCATTCGTCACCGGACACTCCATACCAGTAAGTTAAACCGGACCCTGCACGACATCAATATCTTGTAGGACCACTTTTCGCCGCAACGATATCCACAACCCTTCGAGGAAGACTTTCGGCCAATTTGCGATACGTGTCGGCGGGAATCTTGTTCCATCCATCCTTCAAATTGGCAAGCAGCTCGGTGGTGTTCTTTGGGCGGCATGGCCTGTTTCTCAACTGGCGCTCCAATTCGTCCCAAAGGTGTTCAATGCGGAGGAGGTCTAGACTTTGAGCTGTCCAGTCAAGTCTTTCCACATCCATTTCCTCATACAAGGTGTTAATAACGTTTGCTATATGAGGGGAAGCATTGTCGTTCTAAAAGAGGTATGGGCCATTACCAAAGTGTTCCCACAATGTCGGTAGAGCAGAATTGTCCAGAACTGTTTGGTACGCTTCGGCATTCATGGTTCCACGAACTAAAACAAGAGGACCAAGACCATACAACGAAAAGCAGGACCAGGCCATGATCGCCACCTCCTTCGAATTTCAGTGTGGTACGACACAGTCCTGTAAATATCGTTCGCCGGGCATTCACCAAACCCACACACGTCCATCGAATCGGCAGCGTTCCTTGCACCATTGTAACCGTTGAGGGCATTGATATTTGGCTTGTGAACTGCTGCTCTCCTGGCGACGGTACGATCACTTGCATCACTAGACGACGCCGATCGAAAGTCCAGTGCCAATGGTTTTAACGAAGCCTTCCGGTTTGACATCACCACACTTTTCAAGCATCGACGGCCGCGATTTGTCCATTTCGTCGGTTTACTGGGTCTGCGTTGGCATGCTATAACCCATTCTCGCTTCCACTTCAAAATAACCTCGCTCACTGTCGAGCGGGGTTTCTAAAATTTGTTAGAATCTAACGAATCGAATGCCCAAACATATGGGCTCCAATGATTATCCCTCTTTTCTCTGCACTAAGTTCGCGTCGTCTGTTCATATTGGCTGCAATAGTTGCTATCAGTGTATTCTAACCGGTCAACGTCTTTTGTAGGTTGTTTGGCGTGTGAGTACGATCCCATGCACTTTTGGAGGTGTCCGGTGACGAATGGCCAGATAATGTATAAGCGGTACTATTAATTTAAAAATATTTTAATTTACAAAAGTGCAGGATGTTAGCATAATTTTAACATGTAAGAATTATTAAATGATATTTATAGCGGTTAGACAAAATTATTTGAACCTATGAAAATCTTTGTTAGTGGGGTGAGTGACTTTTACGGGAATCACAACTTGTATCTGATGTGGAATACTCAAATACATGTCATGCACAATGGTCAAGGGAATATGCATCCAGTCCTCATGCAGAAAGATCCCTGATGCCATACTTTCTGGAAATTAAACACGCACACTCCTCTTCAAAATATCCGGCAAAGGCACAGGCAACTGAGGAAACCAATCAAGATGCACCACTTACTTTTGTGCGAATAAGGCAGTTTTAGTGCGAATGGAACATTATATTTATAATATTTATTCAATAACAATAGTAACTTATTAGTACCTTTCCTGTTCAACGCGCTTGATTCATCATATCACTAGCTTCTAGATGCATTTTTCTTCTAAAATGTTTTGTTGTAAAAAAATCCCATGCACCTGCATTTTCTTGGTGCGTGGCAAAATGGTGGTCTATTAATATGTCTTTACTGGATTAAACATGTGATAGTCTACAGAGACAAAGTTAGACTTACACGGAGTATCCTCCAATATCTCCAATATTCAGACTTAAATTTCTATAGAGGTTTAATGATATACATTGTCGTGCAAAAACAGTGTCTTTTCATTTCGCCGTTTTTTTCAAATTGCACACTTGTTAGCTCGTCGTGCAGCATTTTAGTGTCCAGTGTTGAATGTAGGTTCCTCTGCTAACAATGCTTCCTTATAGTGAGCCCCAATAAAATATTAGCATCACTTTTTTTGCTCTTGGTTTAAATTAATGATTGTGTATATTTTCAATCTTTACCATGGTGTTTACCCTTTAATTCATAGAAAAGTGTCCTAAAATTTTTGTGCAATTCCGTAAGGTCAAAAAAGAAAGCCAAATTCATTGCAACATCATGAATAATTTGAATGTAATTTGCTACTTTGTCTGATCAAAGGAACTTTCACGTGGTCGTGCAGTACTGGCAACTTTTGGAACTTGTCAATCCATTCGTAGACATTACATATCGACAAAACGCTGTGCTGAATGTCTTCGATGAATATGGGTCTTTGACACTCCTTCACCTCTCAAAGTACGGATCACTGCTCGCTGTCGCTGCTCCTTTTTTTTTTCTTTTGGTACTCACGGTAAATGGAGCAGCTATGTCTAACGTTCACGCAATTTGATAACCTTAAAGCCAAACATGCATATTACAAACCGGATGTGGAAATCTTGTAATAGTGGATAAGATTATTAGAAGTGAATTAAATAAAAGAAAGAAAATGAGAATACTCTTTCAGAGGTTGATTCATGTTTATATGAATGAAATTGGAATGCTTTTTACTGCTAATGAAACTCCATGCGCCGCCATCTGTTCTGTTTTTATTGACTATAGCACCCCATCAGATTTCCATTGCAACAGTGAGTGCTGAATGATACAGAGCGTTAATGCTGTCCTATCGTCCACTAAAGGCATTCCATAGATCATCTAATGTGGGAATTCGCCGATTTCGCAAAGCTCTTTTGAATATACTAAAAGCACAGTAGTCCATAGGAGCAACATCTGGCGACTTCATCGGAATGTTACTGAAGTCGATAGCTCAGGTTCCTGTTTCTACAGCCATCCTTTTCGTGAAGGCAACCGACGATTTTGCTGTGTGACTTGAAGCCTTATCCTAGTGAAGCTAAACCAAATCTGTTCTGCACCTTAGAGAACGCGGGATATCAGAGTAATAAATTGGTTTCTGGATTTTTGTCTGAGAGTAGGTGGCATTGAGATTTTGTTTTGGTGAAACTATGTCCTGCGTTAAATTCCGTTGTAGCTCTATTCGGCGACAAGCATAAATTTTTTGGAAAGCGTTTCCTTGCATTGTCGCACAAAATCTCCGGCGGCCTTTGGTCCCTTTCGTGCGATGAAAGATCACTTAAATCTTGTTGCAGGTGATTAAGAGACCCACGCTTCACCCAAGATTACTTTTCCCTCTTTTCTCCCGCCAGGTGTCGCTCATACAATTTCCGCGTGTTGGTCTTGCGAATTTACGATTTCGATGCTAGCCTTGACTTACCTCACGTCTTCAGTAATGTTCTTTCATAAAAGAGGATGGTTCTTACCCCAGTCCACATTTGTTAACCTGGCTTAATATTGGGTCTTTTAAAAAGTTCTTGTACATTTCTGCACCATGGTATTTGATAATGAATAGGTATCTGAATCCCTTCTCTCAAATGGTTCTGTCCTACATGATTTGCATCCTTACACGGTTTGTTTGAGAAGAGTCTTAAATAATTTCATCGTAGTAACAAGCAGTAAATCAGAGTCTACAATGGTGAGTATTGAAATCAAAATTCCAGCAGCTTTGATTTTTGAATTCGAGCTTTATCACATTGTAGCTAGGCCTGCCGAAATGTATGTCAAGCGTATGGTAAGGAAGCCTTGTCAACAAGAAAAGCTCAAATTACAAAATAGAAAAGGGAAAAAGAATTCGCGACCTGGACTCGAATCAGGGATCACGCCTTTCGTTGGCCCCACTCTTAGCAATTGAGCTACCGCCGATATGAACCGCAAAGCTGTTACATTATGCCCATATGGACTTCCATGAAGCCACAAATCAGCTCCACCGGCAGAGCAGGCGCCCAACTCGTAGGAATCCTCCTTACCCTTAAACCATCAAAATTAATTGATGAAATCAACAGTTTCAATTTGATGAAACCGCAAAGGTCGCGGGAATTTTCTTCCCTTTTCTACTTGTTAATTATGATGTGTTTGGCAAACCCATCTAATTTTTGCGTAAATTAAATCTTTTAACTTGGGAAATGTTTTCTTTAAAGTATGAATAATTTAATAATGAAATTTATACTTTTCACAAAATTCGCGAATTTTAGAGTGAACGTTGTCCTTCACTTTCAGGACTTAGCCTAATTTAGTTTCCACGAAAATATGGGGGAGGGGGGGAGAAAGGAGGAAAAGGTGGAAAAAGGTGGAGATAAATTAGTTTTTAAGAGGTCCCTGCTATTTATTAAGAGGTGTAAAGTGTGTTTTGTGACATTTTGATTCGAAACAAAGCAAAGGTAGGCCATCTTAAAATCAGAAAAGCATGAACTGCACAATAAAAAAGTGTTGCTGACTATTTTCTGAACAGCAGTTGGAGTAGTGCACTTTCGGGCATAGAGCAAGGTTAAACCGTTACCAATACGAGTGCAAATGTATCTCTCACTGAAAATATGTAAGAACTTTTCAAATGACCTGATATGTTAGGCACGGCTGCCTTATATATAGTAAAGGTTTGACTTTTACATTGCTCGATTATCCGAGAATATGATACTTCCAGGTCATTTAATAGATGAGGTTTAATTTTTTGTAAAAATATTCTCTAGCTTCACTTTATAGCTTCCCAAAATTAGATGATTCGCGCTACAGCCCGGGACTCAAGAGAAGACCTCTGAGTTGCACAATTCCACTACTAAACGGCAGAAACATTTGGGTGAGTTCATTTCTAAAAAGGTTGGACAGCAATATTACAATTGTTGTCATATTTTTCTCCGGCAATTGTTGTCTAAAGCACGCGCGCAACAAAGACAACGCAGACACGAGGAGAGACAAAAAAACAGGAGAAAAATATGACAACAGTTGCAATATCCTTATCCAACCTTTTTAGAAATGAATCCATCCAAACGTTTCTGCCTTGTAGTAATGGAATTGTGCAACTCGGAGGTCTTCTCTTGAGTCTCGGACAGTAGCATTGTTTCTCCTAAGCCAAAAACTAAAACAGGATTTTGTTCTTCTAGTGGCAACAATAACATCACTCACGATAACAATCACACGAACCACACGCATTTCAATTTCATTCACATAAATAGAGCCAACGGGGCCGAAACTCATTTCTTAAAAATTGAAACACATGTAAATATAAAAACATTCTACTAGAATTAACGTTGAGGAAAAATTACTGAGAAATATGCATTCAAAAAACATAAGCCTTACCTACAAAATATAATTATTTATTTGAAAATTCTAAATTCTAAATAATAGTTTTAACTGCATTGGGGCCGTGATTATTTAGCGGGTGGTGTGTTTTTCAATTTAGAGATGAGGTTTATTTTTTGAATGCATATTTCTTAATAAAAATAATTTCTAGCTCACTTTATCTACGTAACTACAAAAGCTGTCTATTGAGTCAAAATGAAAAACAATATTTTTCCATGAACTGAGGTTATTAAAATTAATTAACTCCCAGAATCTGTCGTTTACTTTTAAAGATAATTGCCAGACTACTAATAAGCTTCATGCATGGACAGCCTCTAGCTCAATTATCTAAGCAATTAAAAGCTGACTCAACTGACAATGTGCAAGAAATGACAATGTTATTAAATCTAATAGTTTGGATTATATTTTTAACATATGTTTGTATTGCTGCTATAACTCGTTCAACGCTGATTTGTTGTAAATCATTAAACCAAAAGAGAGCAAATGAATTAGGTGTATTTCCTAATCAGGCTTTGTTATACCTTTAATTTTCCAGTAGAATAAAGTTTAATCAAACATACTAGAATATAAATAACACTGATCAGCCCACCTCGAATAAGACATTAATAAATGAAAACTGGAGTTTATGCTCCAAGCATAAAATAAAGATATCAAGGGAAAAGCAGAAGGAAAAATAATGTCAAAATGCAATTCTATTAATAACTTAAATTTATTCTTTTTCCAAACACGTTTCGCCTGTCGGCATTTTTAGGACAATGTATTGATTAAAAATTTTGTTTAAAATGGCAAAGAGACTATTTAAAATTTTCGGAAACATTTATAGAAAATCATTAGGAAATCTCTGAACGTTGTTGAAAATTAAAAGTATGGAAATTTTCTTTTTTAAGTAGAAATAGAAACATAAATGGTAAAATTAATTAAATAAAGAATTAAATGGTGAAAATTTTGGAAATTAAAGTAAAATAATTGGAAATTAAAGTAAAATAAAATAAAATTGTTCTATTTTATTTTATGAAAGAACCACGAGGGGCGTTCAAATTTGACCTGGACTTTTTTTTTGTAAATTTCATTGTTGTAAAAATCTAAACTTTCATTGTTGGGATGGCAACTATCGCCTGTCATGCAAATGCAGCACCACTCATCCGGTCGCCATGACAACCGATTGTTTGTTTAAACAAAATGGCGGACAGCGATGTGTCGACCAAAGTAGAACAACGAATAATCATCAAGTTTCTCCACAACGAAGGTGAGAAAGCATCTGAAATTCATCAGAGACTTCAAAGACAGTTCACCGAGTCATGTCTGTCTCGTCTTTGCTTGGTCGCAAAAGTTTGACGGAGGGCGAAAATCCACCGAAAATGAACCTCATAAGAACAACTGAACTGATAAGGGACAACAGGCGGATTAATGTCCGAGAATTGGCTTCAGTAGTGAACATCAGCACTGGCAGGGTGGAGACCATCTTCCACGATAAGCTGAAATTAAACAAGATCTATGCCAAGTGGGTCCTTAAGCAACTGTCCGAGGATCAGAAAACTACTTGGTTGGAAATCTGTTCCATGCTGCTGTAGCGACATGACAGGGAATGTGACAGCTTCTTAAGGCATGTTGTGACCACCGACGAGACATGAATTCATCACCATACTCCTGTAAGCAAGCGTGCGAGCATAGAATGGCGACACACTGACTCACAACGACCCAAGAAATTCAAGATGACACCGTCGGCAACGAAAGTGATGGCGACTGTATTCTGGGACATTAAGGGTATCATTCATGTCGATTTTCTGGAAGGAAGTCGACCCATAAACACATCCTACTATTGTGACATTTTGAGGACGTGCCTAAAGCCAGCATTAAGGAAAAAGCAATGGTGTTTGTTTTCTGCAAGACAATGTCAGACCACACAGCAAACTGACTATGGACACACAGACGGAACTTGAATGGGACATCTTACCACAACCTCCATAGAGCCTGGATCTCTCCCCTTGCGACTATCACCTTTTTGAACCATCGAAAGAGTTCTTGAGAGGGCAGAGGTTCGGCTCCAGTGAGGAAGTGAAAAGGGCTGTCCTGACGTGGTTTCGATATCAGCATGATGATTTCTACAGAACCGGTATCCAGATGCTCCCAGAACGCTGGGAAAAATGTGTAGAAAAGCAAGAAGAGTTCTTTGAGAAATAACTGGAGGTGTGCGTGTGTCTGTGTGTTTCTGTGTGTAGTTTTCTGATTTTATAAAAAGTTGAACGCCCCTCGTATTTTAGTTATTTAACAACAAGTCCTTTTCTGAACATTAGAAGCCGGTTTTTTAACTACTTACTAGCAAGAAGAAATTTAACCATCTGCAAGTCGCACAAATCAGCTGTTGATTTTCATGATAGTTTATGATAAAAACAAATTGATCAGCATGATCTTTTCAAGCACAGACTAGAAGATTATATAAATTCGAATAAGTCTAAAAATTAAAGCTGATACGGTCTGGCCGATGTAATATTTCGAATCAGCACCATGATATAAGCTGAGCTTTTTTTGTTGAGTTACATGTATGTAATTCTTTAACTTCTTGAGATTGTTCTGTTTACCTACAACTGTAGTTATTCCTGGTAACGCCGGGTGCCTTTGCTAGTGTTAATAATAAAATAAGGAATGGGCCGGCTTGATGGCTGAGAGCGTTAAGTCGCAGGTCTTGCCGCTCTCGAAACCAGCGAGTCGCGGGTTCGAATCCCGCCGAGGCCACGGATGTTTGTGTTTGTCCCCTTTTCATCCATTTTCATCTTTTCATCCATCACTTTGGAACTTACAATTCCAGTTTCAAGTTCGAATCAGTTACATACCGATTCCCCATTTCAAATTTCAATTAACACAAAAACATAATAGAAAAAATCCCGAATAATTATTATTATTTTAAGATAATTGCTGGAAACTCTTGGACATTCCAACAAGACAATACTCCATGCCATACATCGCAATCAACAGAACAGTAGTTTGGAGAGCAACAAATCCACTACCTACGACTGGCCATCCAGAAGTCCGGACCTAAATCCGATGGTGAATATATGGGCAATGTTAATAGACCTGCTTTATGAAACATGAGACAAACCGAAGGGCACGCAGTTAAAAAAATTGTTTGAAGGCATGCCTGATCGAGTATTTAAGTTGATTGGAGCAAAGGGTGGCTTCATTAAATATTAGCAGCATTAGTTCAGTGTGGTAGGCTAAGTTTTCACGAGTGAATTTATAATGTCTTGACAGCAAAATTTTGCATTACTTCTATTTTTTTCATATATTCGAAAGCTATTTGCACACAAAAATATTACTTTCATCCTTACTCCACCAGATCTGCTTCTTCAATACAACGCCCATTTGTCCGGCGGAACTGTCAAAATAACTGCATTTCTCATGCAGGAATAAAGTGGTGGGCCATCTTACCTGAGAACTTAAGACATCCCCCAACCCCAGCCTCCTTTAAAAAAAATATAAAATTGTTCCTTATATCAATTAACCCCACAACAAACCCTAATTTAAACCAACCCACTATTGTTTACTCACCCTTTAACTCATTTACTTGAAAATTATTTAATATCAAAATTTTAAATACTTTTAGTTTGCTGATAGTATTAATAAGAATGTATTTAATATTTCATAAATCAAATTGTATCTATTCAATTTTAACTGATGTATTTATTACTTAATAATTTTTTTACATTTATGTCTTACCCTCAGGAGACCATATATGCACGGCCTTCTAGATACTACCAGGCCTGAACATGGAAAAGATAAAGCATTGTTACGTCGAACTGGTGGTGCTATTACAGAAGTTAGTTCGACGTCACAATCTTAGTGCTTCAACAATACATTATTGACGTCATGTTCAGGCCTGGTAGTTTCTAGGAGGCCGTGATATATGTCGGCGTTTAGGCCATACCGGTTCCGGATAGGGTAATTGTAAAAATAATTTATAATATTAAACAAAATAAACAAATGTGTGATACTTTGTTTATTTACTGTGTAAACATTCAAAATGTAATTTCTGTTCTTAAAACTATTTTGTTCGAAATAAATGTTTCAAAACCCTGACTGCAGACACAATGTTAATTGTATTTATAATTTTGGGACACAGCTTACTCATTAACAGTATAATGTGCGATAACAAATACTTTCAATTTGTTGTGAGACATAGCCATTAAAAGTGGAAATTACACAGTCCAGTCACATTAATGTGACCACCCCCTACGTTCAACATGGGCGGAAAATGGTTACGTCCAGAAGGTACGTACCAGTATCAGAGGTGGGGGAGCATAGGAAGGGTGTCAGAGGGAAGCAGAAAACATTGCAATTGTTGGACTCATGGCGAAACGTAGCGATTTATCCGACCTCCAAAAGGCTTCCGAGCAAAGGTCGGCAGTAGTTCCGAAACGGCTAGTTTTGCGAACTGTTCGCCTGCCGTCGTGGTGAAAATGTATCGTGCACGGCAGAATGGCAATACCCAAAATCAGCGACATGGCAAGTTTGGTGCACCACGGGCCATAGATGACAGAGGTGAACGACGGCTACGGAGATGCGTGCAAGCGAACGAACATGTAACCGTGGACCAACTGACCTCCCAGATGAAACAGGGGGCTACCAAACCTGTATCCTCAACGACAGTTCAGCGAACGTTGCTGCGTAGGAGGCTCCGCAGCAGACGGCCGGTTCGTGCACCAATGCTGACGGCTGTTTACTGGCGACAAAGACTGACATTTGCACGCCACTAATGCAACTGGACAGCAACAGAGTGGCGAAAGGTGGCTTTTTCCGATCAATCACGGTTTATGCTCCATCGGACAGATGGGTGGTGGCGAGCACGACATTCAGCGTCAGAAAACAAACACCCTGCAACATGCCGCAAGGGTCCAGACCGGAGGAGGCAGCGTTCTGGTCTAGAAATGTTTTCATGGCATTCCATGTGTGCGCTCATCATTGTGGACGGCACCATAGTACGCATCCTTCCTTTCGGACCATGTCCACCCCTTCATGCAGATTGTGTTTCCTCAGCACGATGGCATCTTCCAGCAGGACAATGCAACGTGCCATACAGCGCGCAGTGTTCGTGCGTGGTTCGAAGAGCACGAGGATGCGTTTACGGTATTCCCTGGCCCCCAAACTCCCCGGATTTAAACCCCATAGAGCATCTGTGGGACCATCCCGATCGGGTTGTTCGCGCCATGGATCCTCCATCGCGCAACCTACGGCAGCTCGCCACAGAACTGGAGTCGGCATGGCTTCACATCCTTGTTAATAACTTTCAGAACCTTATTGACTCTCTTCCTGCCCGTCTCGCAGCTGTCTTCTCCGCGAAAGGTGGTTATTCTGGCTACTGACAGGTGGTCACATTAATGTGACTGGACTTTTTACATGGAGAAGTCTGATTAGTTGAATTATACTCCTTTACTACTAATTTATGAATGCTGCGGGTTATGTGCAAATGTGCATGATAGAAAGCACGTGAAATGATGTTATATACACATTGTTATGTTTCTTTCGAAAGCAGTAAATGTCATGAAAAAATGTCTCCGAAAATCGGACCTTAGTGGGAAGGGTACGTTACTGCCCATTCCGACGCTAAATACAGCTATTCTGATATAAGACCTTACATTTCTCTGTTTCGAAGAAAGGCATATCGACAGTATTGAATGGAAAAGGAAAATCCCCGGAAGGGTTAATTCCAACTGGCCAGAAACAGCAAAATTCTCGAGTTCCCACAAGCCGAACACCATAGACTATTTGAAAGGTCAAGCAGCTTGTCTAGTGTGAAAATCCATCAATCCAAAGAGGGATCGCAAACACTGTATGAACTTCATGGGCTACCGTAAATATAATAATAAACTATATGCAACTGGAAAAGGGTCACTAGAATCGTGTTTTAAAGCCCTTGCCACGACACGTCGCAGAAAGGATGAGGAACTGTCCTAGGCTCAATGAGGGTTATCTCGCACAAGAACGATAGAAATACTTCATTACTTTGGATGAAGTCTACGTCTATTTTAACGATTGCAATAACCCCGCGCGGCTTTCTACCGTCCACGTGGAGAGAAGTCATATAAAAAGTGGTCCTCAAAAGGATTTGTGCTGATTGCGGGATACTCGTACAACAGCAAGCTCATAATCAGAAGAGTAGACAGGAAGCTAAGGATAACTCTCTTTACAATCAGCAGCACGTTCTCAGTCCAATTTTCCACGTGGAAATCCCCGTATTGTATGGAGAAAACAAAAGCAAAGTTTGGCTGCATCAAGACAAAGCCTCTAGCCACATGTCTATCTCGACCGTTCAATTTATGTTGGATTTGGAAAATTAAACTCGAATTCACGTTATATACTTTCATGATATCCCTGTCAAGTCACCAGATGCATCCCCGATAGATTTCTATGGATTTGGATTATTAGAATGAGCCCTTGCTCGATGCTGTCCAAAACCATTGAGGGTTTCTGCAAACAGGAATGGAACAATATCAGCCTCGCCGTTCTGGAGACATCTCTTCTACAGTGGAAGATACGGTGCAGGGTAATAGTCCACAACTTGGATCACCAAATACAACACCAAATAGTCCACAATTAGGTTATCTTCGTAAATTTTCTTCTCCAAATCGTTACCATGGATCGTTATCAACTTTCTGTATACGTTTAGGAATTCATGTCCTTTATATTTACATTCCTTTCGTATAAAAGATTTAATATTTATTTAATATGAAAAAAAAATTAATTTATTAAACATCAGTATATTGTATATACATATAGATAGTTATAAAGTAAAATACATGTATGACGTTTATAAATTTCATGTTATAATAATCTTTCTTCCTCTAAATTCTGATGTGGTACACGAGGCGGAACTAACTATAATTGTTCACTCTGCTTTGTTAACATGCCTGGCCAACACCCGACACCTCCTAGACAGAAAGCCTGATAACGAAAAAGTAATATATTGTTACATCATCAATAGTCACGTGGGCTACGTAGTCGAACAAATTTAGGACTTATTATTGGTAGAAATAGGATTAACAATGGACCTGTCTTTCTCGTGGGCTACGTAGTCATCTTTAATCGCATTTCTACCAATAATGAGCTCTAAATTTTGACTAGGTATGATGATGTAACAATGTATGAAATTTTCGCGCTCAGGCTTTGAGTAAAGGCGGTGTTGGTTGGCCTCGGGTAAACAAATCAGACTTTTAGTTTCAGTTCAGATCGTCTTCCAAGCACGGAAAAATATTCTCCATGATCCTAAAAATTATATTTATAACTGTGTATTCCGTTGAATTTTATAAGATAACTAGCTGATTACCCGCGGCTTTGCCCGCTGTGGTTGAAAGAAAAAAAAACGTGCTATTAAATAGTAGCAATATTATGATCAAATACAAAATTTCACGAAAACAAATCGCACAGGAAATTGTTACCTATACTCTGTTCAATAAAAGAAAAAACTGGCATGGTGCCAGAATCTGCTATTAGCCAATCAGAAACCTGGCTGAGCGCTCAGCTAGGCTTCTGATTGGCTAACAGCCCATTCTGGCACCACGCCCAGTTTTTTCTTTTATTGAACAGAGTATAGATAATTGTTGTCTGGGTGATGGTGGGTATAAAATTAGTGACAGCCTCGTATTATTGCATAGTTTGGAGGTATCCAAATTTCTCAATATTATGCGGCACAACTTTCACATTGAACTTATGTGGTGGCATGCCAGGTGGGTTTCAATGAATTTACAAATCTTGTGGGTTAGTTTCCAGCTTGCTCCTGGTCCATAATAGTGTCAATAGATTTATATGTAATACAAGATCTTGGTAACTCTTGCAAAATGATGTCGTTTTATATTTACATTCTCATTCTTTGGTGGAAGAATTATATTCTCAAAGCCACTGTCGGTCCTCAATTTTGTGGCTATGTTCGGGAACACCTTATGTACAGATACAGGGTGATTCAGTCAATTTATGACCATTTCAATACTATGATTTATTGACCCATTAATGTTTACAAACTTAGCATTTCAGTATGATATTTTAGGCAGTTCGGAGTTTTTATTCCCGTGGAAAAGTCTTGACGATATGCTCAATGTGGCCACCACGAACGTTTTGAACTGCTCACAGCCGAATGGTGAAGTTGTTCATAACTCTATCCAGGATTTCTGCATCCACAAGGGTGCAGCAGTCGACGATGCTTTGTCGCAGCTGGTCTAGGGTTCTTGGTGGTGTAGTGAACACACTGTCTATAAGGAACCCCCAGAGATAAAAATCACATGGGTTTAGGTCAGGACTCATAGGGGGCCAAAGAAAGCCACCCCCGAATCGATCTGGAAACCTGTTTGAAATGACACGATTTCCGAATTTCTGATTGAGAAAGTCTAGCACTTCATTAGTGGTCTGAGGCCTAGCCCCATCCTGTTGAAACCATTGATGTCGAAGCGGTATACGCCTCCTTCGCAGCTCGGGGATGAAGAAGGTTTCCAACATGTTAAGGTAAGCCTGTGACGTTACGGTGCCCTCAAAAAAGAACGGACCAATGATGCCTCTTTTGGAAATCGCGCACCAAGCCAAGAGGTGACTTATGGATCTCATGAGGGTGCTAGGAACCCCAAAAACGAACGTTGTATTTATTAACGTCACCTGACAGTTGGAAGAAGACCCACAGGTTGTCCACAATGTCCTGACTGGCTTCCATTTCTGCTCCAAACTCCATCGCAAATTGTTGTCGCTTCTGTCTTCCAGTGTCTGTTAACTCCTGATAAACATGGATCATATACGGGAACAGGTGTAAATCTTTTCTCAAAATTCGCCACGTCGTGATATACGACAGCCCTTCTTCAATAAATAGGCGGCGAACAGATTTTTTGGTAGGGGAATCGACCAAACTTGTGCGAACATTTCGACAACCTCGGCCGTTCGAACACGAGCTTCGTTCCTGCCATTTTTCTTGCCGTTAACACATCCAGTGGCACAAAATTGCTTGACAAAATCCATGATTGCTTGGCTGCCTGGTGCGTCTCGAAACTTATACTCCTTCCGGAACTTTCTTTGCACGGTTACAGGTGATTTTGTCTCGAAATACCATTCGACAACCTTGCATTTCTGCTCTGTTGATAAAGCGGGCGCTATTTTTTCAACAATACGATTTTCATGCAGCGCCGTTGCAACAATACAAACTCCAACTATTTAGAAATTGGATATGGCGCTCATATTCTTGCAATTGTTTATCCCTAATGCACGTCATTCGGGTGAAATGGTCAGAAATTGACTGAATCACTCGGTATAATTATTTCTCGCACCGACGACAACAGTATACAGAAATCAGGTGAGAGAGAAATTAAACCTGACGCAATTGTGGGTAATTTTTCATCTCCAAAACTGAGTAGTTGTTTACAAATTTTATGAGTGTTGTCACCAAGAATACGCACCCTCATATTAGTAATTAATTTTTTTTGTGTGGACAAATTTCCAAATGGTGGATACTCTGAGGCAAGAACTGAGTTCTTTATGCAGATGTTCTTTTAGAATAAATGGACGGGTTTGACGAAAATCTCCTGCGAGAAAAACGACACCCCTCCCATTTTTTCCCCAATATTACTTAGGTTTCTCATTGTTAGATCTATAAGAATTTGTTACGTTGTATGATTGTTAAAAAGTTTGGACTGTAGCCAAAATCAAGCAAATGAAGGGTCTTAACCAATACAGCCTAGAGAGAAAGCCTGCTCACGGAAAAATCATACATTGTTAAATCATCTACGGAAGGGACAATTTCGGGCTTATTATTCATAGAAATATGATTAACAATACCCTACCGTGGGTGATGCACCTCCTAAAGAGAAGGCCTGTGGACAAAAGGTGTATAGATTGTTATATCATCATCAACTGGCCAAATTTAGGGCTTATTATTGGTAGAAATACGATTAACAATAGCTGCTTCATGATGATACACCTTTTGTCTGCTGGCCCTCTCTCTAGGAGGTGTTGGGGTGATGTAACAATGTACGACGTTTTCGCGCTTAGGCTTTGAGTAGAGGTGGTGTTGGCATAACCATCACCTAAACTTCAGTTCTCACAACAGACGATGAAAACATCATCAATATCAGGCCCAAACAACAGCGCTCTTAGCAGGAGGTAATAAAAAAAAAATTCCTTGCCGATTTTTCATGCACTCAAGAACAACATAGCTCTAAGAATATTTTGCTAAATATTATAAAAATAGCAACAAATATATTTAAATAATAATATTAAGGAGAAAAAACTATTCTTGCATTGATAAAATTACCTTTGGCTAAGAGCGCTGTAGTTTGGGCCTAATATTGATGACGCTTTCATCGTCTGTTGTGAGGCCTGTAGTTTAGAAGGTGATGGCATAACTCGGCTCTTCGATAGAGATCCTGAATAATTCTCAATCACATATATTATATATATAACAATCAATAGGATTCGGAATATACCTTTAATAATATACGTCATTGATAATTCTATACTCAGAATCCCTACTCTTCAGCAAATATAGAAGATTAACAATGGAGTTCGCTTGTGTTCACAGATCAGAGGATTAAAAGTTCATGATGCGATATATTTGATCGAAAGCAAATAGTGGTGCAATGGTGGCGCCATCCGATGGCAAAAACTGTCAGTGGGCAAACAAACAAACA
>JAHWFO010113595.1:124269-141246 GCA_023313115.1 Rhysida immarginata | reverse complement strand
AGGAGTGTTTGAAGCCGATGATGGAGAACCAACCACAAATTGAGCGAGATTTATGCATCTATCCAAGCACGGGGATAACTAACAACAAATGCCGATTTTGAATCCGAACTGTGCTCCAGTGACTTACCTGGAGAAGAAGGCTGGAAGATGAAATTCAAAAGCACTGAAGGGACGAAAGTCAGCATGTTAGCCTTCTACTCCTACAAACTGTATGAAAGGCCAGAACTGTTTAATCCGGTGTTTCACGCGGGGAAACTTACTCAGCAGTATATTGTGGACGCGGTTTAAAATTTGAAGGAGACCGGCTACACTGGATGAAAGAAAATCAGAAGACTTTGAGAGTGGAGGCTTACCACTTGCCTTAATGGATTTTGTTCACAATCAGGCTGATATTAAAGCAGGAAAGGTCTGTGTTCCACCTACGTCATTTACCGGAAGCAAATGCACATTGCAGTAAAACTATCAGGATGCAATGGCCATGGTGGTGGCCAAGTTCGGGAAACCAGATCTCTTCATCACATTTACATGGAATCCAATTTGGACTTAAATAACAGAACAACTAGCTGCATACGAAACTTCGATGCATAGACCCGACATCGTCGCGGCAGTCTTTGGTTGAAATTGAGGGCATTTGTCGACGACCTGACTAAAAATTCGGTGCTGGGGAAGGTGGTGGCATGGATGAACGTCATTGAGTTCCAGAAAATAGGTAATGAATTAATTAGGACAAACCAATATAAAATGGAATGATTCTCAAAGGCAATTATTTAAATGTATCCATTTCTTCCAAGCATACCTATAATTATCAAAACATAAATTTTACAGGCTGTAAGCCTGCCTGCCTTGCCTCTCGTAATAGAGTAAAAGCTTTAAAAGTAATTGTGATAAGGAAGTTATTATAATAGTTTCTGTTTATAATTGAATAATTTCAATGATTCTCTTTTGTCATGTATATTAAATAACAATGACCAGAGAAAAGATGATTTAATGATAACAAAAATTTTTAAATGAAAAGACAACAGGGGAAAATTTTATAAGTGGTAAAATGTTGAAAGTTAACAAGTGATTGACATGAAAGTAAATGTATGCAGTGGGTCAATAGTTCTGACCAGTCTGTGGAATTCATTGTCTGTCATTGGTAAATAGGGCTCTGAGATCCAAAACAATCAACTGCCTGCAGATAGTGTCAATCATTTAACACGAGAGGTCCAGATTAACCATTAGTAATAAATTGTTGTCAAAACTTATTCACAGCATAAGGCTATTTAGATAAGGTCATCGGGACTTTTTATTTTCAACACACTATTCATTTCTGTTTATTTGCTTTATCTCTTTGCTTCTTTTTAACATTTATCTCTTACCATTAATGAGGTATTATGTTCTCTTTGCTGTTTATCGCTCTTGAAACATTCCATGGCTGCAGCAAACAGAATTTATCCGATACGTTTTGGTCTTTCTAATTGGTCTACATCTTAAATTTTTTCCTCTCCTTCCTGAGATATTTTAACAGGTTTTACAAACTTTCAGGGCATTACAGTAAATATACAATCAGAGATCATGTACCCATTTTCCATTAATTTACAAAAAAACCCACGATTTACACATAAGTTTATAATAGTCATCAAATGTTAGATGAAAGCGGGCCCCCTAAATTTCTGCTCTGCAGTATAACAGTGAAAGATTGAGGTAATAATTTATGCATCTGCCTAATGGAGGACCAGCGCCCATCCGTTTACTCAGTCTGTTTTGTTTTTTTTTTCAATGGCGACATTTTTATTTTTTTTTTTTTGTGCATGTCGAAACCTTTTATGCCCCTCAGTTGCACGTGTTTTGTGCCAGGATTTTGAAGGTAGGTGATGTAATTGTAATAATAATAATAATAATAATAATAATAATAATAATAATAATAATAGCTAGGTATCGGTATAAGTTTGAAATAATTAACATGCGTAGTTATCAAAAATATTATTTCAAAGAACACATCAGGTTGTCCTAACCCGGGCCTGTTTCTAAAGCGACCCCCATATTTTTACGATTCTTTGTTCTTATGTTCTTAAATAATAGTTATAAATAAAAAATACAAAATAAATAAAAAATAAGATATAATAAAAAATAATTAATCAAAATAAAAATAAAAAACTGACGTTTCGGATAAGAGACTATCCTTATTCAAAGCAAAAAAGGATAATTCTCTAAAAGCAAATAGAATATTAGAGAATTATCCTGAAGTTTTAATTTATAACTGTTATTTATTGCATTCCAGGGTTCTTGTGTCTCGTCCTTCTCTTAATTTATATCCGTTCATTCTTATGTTCTTGGAATTCATATAAAGGCATTCTAAGGGAAAATATGCCTTTATATTTTTTATCTAAGAAGCCTCTGAAATGAACACCTGATATTTCATTAAAAAATTATGAATTTGCTATTTATGATTTTTTTCTCTTTCATTCCATATTTATTTTCTCCCTTTAACACTAATTTCATGAAATTAGGGGGCCTGGTTTTGGAGTACTTTTTTGGAATGACAAAAGGGTAATGTTTTGGAGGGAAAATAAAAAAAATTGATTTATTTTTGATATGTTCAATAGTAAGAACTATATATGTAACTTAACTAAGTATGGGTTCTATTTTTTTCAATGTTTTTTACTTCATAGTTTTGCCTGTACTTGTCAAAAAAATGGGGGCCCGCTTTTGGTCACTTATCTCTAAATATCTGGGCGACCGAGCTTCGCTCGTGGTAAGCCTTTATTAATTTCATTTATTAAGCATTAGGTTGACAATTTCCAAAAATAAAATTGTCAGTGGCTGCTTTTTTTTTTTCTTGTAGCTATGGTTCCTAAGAGGAATGATTTTTTCGTACTCGCCAAAAATTATGTTATTTAAATTGTTTAGCTATTCAAACGGTTGATTAGTTTTAAATTTCTTTCGAGTTGTAGGTGGATTTTTCGTCGGCAACAAAACCTTTAAATGCTCAACTTTTTTACCCTGTTAATACCATGGTTATTAAATGTTCTATCATCATTGACGTTCTAAGATGCTAGCGCAAAGGACGCATTTAAATTTCTTATTCTTTTAAGGAGTTATTCCGATAGAGGATGAGAACCTATAAAGAAACGTACTAATTCATTTGAAAATTGCGGTGGTTCAAGTTCCATTTGGCCATGCAAACAACCGTCGCCAAAAAAATTTCGATTTATACGATTTAAAACACGTTCTTCTGGAAAATGCAAGCCCCGCAATGACAACATGACATTTCGAAAAGGAACTGCACATTGACATTAACAGCGCCTTTATAGGTTGGTACGCAGATTCCTTCTAAAGTTCTGCGATGTCTGGCAAGAGGACGTCTTTGTGTCGCGCGCTGTCGTAGGTTCATTCAAGTTGCTCATTAGTATCATTAGTTCATTCAACCTTCATTCAAGTTGCTCATTAGTATCACTGAACAAACGTTGTGTCGCGCGCTGTCGTAGGTTCTCCATTCGCCGTTAACGTTGATCACGCTGTCGAAAATTTTCCAAATGCTCTGTTTGTATAATTTGAGAAATCATTTCAACACATTTAATTTTTGTAGCACGGATTGGACGAGTCTAGGATTTCTGAATTTCTTGAAACAAGATCAGGTTAAAGAAATTCAATCTATTGTAACATCGGCATTATCGAATATTTAACTGCATACTTTCGGGTTGGTCTTCACTGCAGGGCGTTTGAAAGTTAAAATTATGATTTCTTCGTGGACGTCCTCTAGGCATGATGCAATTTGCTTGTTGTTCTTGCAATGTTTTGCAATGTCCACTCTTGCTGACGCCAACCGAAACTACCTGAACGCGAGAGTGGCACATGAATTCGTATTTTTCACAAATGTTATAATTATTATTTATGTAATAATTATTGATCGGATTTTGTCACAATCGTTTGTTATAACGACATTGCATTGTTAGGAAACGCGTGGCGCTGTCTACAGTCAGTTAGCAGCAATAATTAAAAAACTTAGGATATCGAAATTTTCAGAAATGAGACCTAGCTAGATCCACATTTTGCCCCTCAAAAGCCTTATTAGGCAAATTTCATCAAAATCGTTAGAGCCGATTTTGAGAACCCGAATTTATATAGTATAAGATTGCTCAATTTGTAGTATAAGATAAGATATCCGGATGAACAAATTAGTAGGATTAAGAAGAAATTAATCCTCCCGAGGAAGGTATAGGAAAGTAGCAGAAGCCCTGAGATCATCTATTTTTAACTCCCCTGCCCAATTTTTAAATCGAAAAATTAATTTTCTCGAACGTAGTATTTAGAAAGTGGAAAAAAGCTCTATCTTCTTTCGTTTTTCATCATTTCCGATCGAATGATATATCACACGCCATATGTAGCCATAGTTCTAAAGACCAAGTAATTGGCACCCTCACAACTCCGACCCCCATTGGGACAGTTTAGCCCAAGCTTCATAGTAATGGAGATCTTGCTTAGAGGAATCTGCATACCGAATTTCACTCCTTTATATGCATAAATACACGTAGACCTTTTGGTGCCCTCTAATTTCCACACATGAAACTCCGACCCCATTGGGCTAATCAAAACCAAAGTAAATAGTGAAGATGCACATGCCAAGAGGGGACGGACAGACGGACATTGTTAAATCAATAAGTAGCTCCATTCTTCCGCTACTTAATAATTGTGCAATGAAAAAAACATGATTGAAAGTTTCCATTTAATAGTTCAACAGAAACTAACGATTTCTTTGTCCATAGGTGGCATCACATATAAAACATACCCTGAAAAATGCCATTTAGAGATTTTTTACAGGCCTGGGACTTAGCGCAATGAATTCCTGGTACCCAAAAACCCGTGTATACCAATTTTCGTTAAAATCGTTAGAGCCGTTTTTGAGAACCCGAATATACGAGGCCTGTGAGAAAAGTATCCGACCTAATTTTTTTTGCGAAAACCTGATGGATTTGGATCGCGCGCGCTTGCATGAGCCGACCTTGAACCTTTGTGCGTATGCGTGAATTTTTTCCCGCCTCTCAATAGCGTCAGTTGCTGGCAATCAGCATTAGAGGGAGGTAGTGTGTTGTGCTCTCGTCGGTTTTTGACTTGAAGGAAAATGACGGAACGACTGGAGCAGCGTTACTGCATCAAATTTTGCCAGAAACTGGGCGACAGCCAGGTGGAAACCATCAGTCGTCACAGTGGAAGCATTCCTCATCACCACGACCAAAGAAGGCCCGCCAAGTGCGCAACTATTTGAAAGTGATGCTGACTGCTTTCTTTGACTCTCGCGGTGTGGTACACCACGAGTACGCACCACAGGGTCAAACAATCACCAAAGAGTACTACAGGGATGTCCTCCATCGCCTACGTAATGCAGTGCGGCGCAAGAGACCGCAGTTGTGGTCAACAGGCAATTGGCGCCTCAAAAACCAAACTTGATTCAGACTTTTTTGGCGAAAAACCAGACTCCCGTGGTACAACAGGCTCCTTACTCTCCTGACCTGGCCCCCTGCGACTTTTGGCTGTTCCCTAAACTCAAGAGGCCATTGAAAGGAACGCGATTTCAGACAAGAGAGGACATTATGGCTGCAACGACAGCCGAGCTAAACTCCATTCCGAAAGACACTTTCCAGGAATGCTTCTAACAATGGCGGCACCGCTGGAAGCAGTGTGTGGAGTCCCAAGGAGACTACTTTGAGGGTGATTAGGTTTCCAATGCTCCAGGTGTGTAATTTTTTTTCCAGGCCGAAGGTCGGATACTTTTCTCACCGGCCTCATACAAAGATTGCTCATATTGTAGTATAAGATAAGATATTGCCAATTAATCACTCCATTAAAAAAGCAGAAAATTATTATGTAAACCTATTAGATATAATTTCGCAAAATAAAAAGATTGTGCTGCTGTAAACTAATCTAATAGCGAAATTGTTGATTGTTGATTTGAAATTCTTAATATCAAATGCTGCTCTTTACATTAATTTTTCACAAAACTTTATTCAAAAGCAGTATGATTAGGATGCTTTCTTGGTATACCTAAATATACGATAGGTATAACTCCAGTACTTTTGAGGCCATATTTTCTTACAATCGTCCTTAATATGGCTATGTACACTAATAGGCATTATAGGACTTATCCATTTCCAATACTTACACTCTTTTCTCGTTATCAAAAGAAGTTAATAACGATACTAACCTTTTTTTGATCTCTCACTTTCATTGGCCTATTTTCAAAAATTCACCATGATTCTAAAAATTTGTTAAAGGTAAAACTAAATAAAAACGAATTTTTATATTGATTACCATCAAAATGTGCACTCCTATGAGGTAATCTCACTTACCTCACCTTACCAAAATTAAGGTTCACAATCATGGCCGAAATTATACACCGTGCCCACAAATCATTACCCTGATTATAAAATATTAAAAATTCTGTAATGTACACTAGTAATGAAACACACGTTATACAGGATAGTTATAATTTAAGTTACACTATTCAGACCCCTCTAAAGACCGTTGTACTGATCGGATTTTGGTGAAACTTGGAATATACGTTATATAGACCATGGGGAAGAATGTTTGCAATAAAAAAATTACTTCAAATTTCGAACACTAGGTGGCGTTTCTCATGCAAGAAAGGGCACTAAGCCAATTAGGAAAGCTTTAAAACGCTTTAAAATGCCATTAATCAGCTGTAGAATCATTCTTCACCATGCTTTTATAGAAGATCGATCGAACGTTACTAGTCAAATTGTTGCATCAGAACTGTTGCACTGCGAGAATTTCGACGCTCGAAATACTTGCGAAAAGGGCCTAAGACAAGTAATGATTTGAAAAAGATGATTACTAAATTTGAGAAGTTGGATGTGTTGAGAATAAGCGGACGGAAATCATTTTCAAATAAAAATGTCGAAGTAGTCGCTGTTGCAGTGGTTTGAAAAAGCGTCCGGTTCCCAAAATTCTTCAACGAGTGCTCGAGTAGTGTCACGTGAGTTGTCTCTCCCTTGGTCTACGGTGTGAAAGGTTCTGGGATGAATTTTAACGTGATATCCATATAAGACCCATGTGATGCAAAAGATGCTCCTTCAAAACCCGGATCAGGGCACTAATTTTGTTTGCCGGTTTTTGGCTATAATAGCCGTTGACGTAGTCTTGGAACAATTTGTGGTCACACGAAGGGCATTTTTCCCTAGTGAATACTCAGAACTGTCGCATCTGGGGTACTGCAAGTTCTAATGTTGTGCATAAACAGCTTCTGCATTCTGATTTCGCTACTGTTTGGTGTGGTTTTACAGCTGATTTCATTCTTGGCCCCTTTGAGGAGAAAACTTCTCAAGGCCTTAAAAGTGTCCCATCACGGGTGCCCGTTACCACTAACTTCTGCAGCAGCAAGCCTTACAAGAACGACAATGTTTAGATATTACTGTGTTCATGCAAGATGATGCAACACCCAATATTGCCCAACAATTGAAGGAACTGCTTCATGGTCACTTTAGAGATGATCGGGTAATTTCGAGAAGTTTTCCGACCACCTAGCCTCCTCGTTCTCCGGACTCGAATCCCTGTGAGTTCTGGTTGTGGGGATTCCTGAAAGATCGTGTCTGTGGAGAAAGTTTACAGACTCTGCCTTAATTGAAAGCAAGTACAAGTAACATAACACGCCATGCTATTGCAATTTCCAAGAAACCCTTCGCGCTACTTGGTTTGAACATGTGATTAATTTGTTTTCAGTTTCCAGTTTGTTTCTTATTCTTTGTGCGCCACTTTTTCACCTAGTGGTCGAAATTTGAACTTGTTTTCTATTGTAAAAAGCTCTCTCCATGGTCTGTATAACGTATATTCCAAGTTTTATCAAAATCCGATCAGCTAAACGGGCTCAGAGGGATCTGAATTGTGTAACTTAAATTATAACCAGAGTGTACACCATTACATAAAAACAAAGTTTTAAACCAAACAAGAAAAAGGTTAATATATTTCAAAGTGTTCGCCTCTGGTAGCACTCAAAATAACCCAGCGATATTCGCTTTCACTGCCGTACATTCGGTAACATTTGTGGTATGACAACTTCAATTGCATATCTAATAGATCGTCGCAAGGTCGCAAGATTTGTAACTTCTCTTTTGTAAACAACATCTTTAACATACCTCCAGAGGAAAAAATCTAACGGGGGTAATCTCGGGGGCCATAGGATTAGAACATCTCCACAGATTTGGAAATGTTTCATTAAGAAGCATACGAATTTGAAAAGCCCAATGAGGAGGACCTCCATCTTGCTTAAAAATGACAATCGGTTGCATTTACTGTAGCTGAGGAGTGGCATAATATATTAACATGTCTAGGTAGATATTTCCATTAATTTTTCCTTCAAGAAAAAAGAACGGGCCGAGCACCCTATCATGTATAAGATGATCCATACATTGATTTTCGGACTTTCTAATGTGTTCTCTTATAGCATGTGAGTTTTCTGATCTACAGATTCTCACGTCGTTCCTGTTAGCTACTCCACTTACATGGATTGAGCCTCATTGGAAAAACAGACATGCTGCAAAAATCCAATATCCTCATCAATCTGCTATAAATTGTTGTTAGTAATTACGTCGCGTATTGGACGACCATCTGACTGTAATGCCTGAACAATTTGCACTTTGTACAATCTTAGACGCTTACATACAATTTGTACGCTTTACTCCTTGGTATGTGAAGCTCGTCTAATTGATATCTAGTGAATGATGTTTGAATTGTCTCAATAGTCTCTTCAGAAACTGACAGTCTGCTATTCCTTTTACCTTTAGGCATTGATCCCATTGCTAAAAAGTCTGTCATCAATGACTTCAGTAATATTTACATGAACATTCGCTGCACACGAATCGGGGATTTCGTTGGTGCAAGTTATACAAGGCATTGAGCCTTTTCCTGTGGTGAAGCCATTTTGAAGATAAAGCAGCAATAGTGCTGTTGGTGGCGAAGGTGGTGTACAGAACACATCTGTACAAAAACGTTATGCGCCTCCAAGTTTACCTGCAACATAAAATTTCTAGTTACGATCATGCATGAGTAAACTAACAAAAACTACGAATATCTTTAAATCCATAAAAGAACTTTGGATCTCCACAGTTTTCACGCGGAAATCAGAGTAATCATTTGTGGACACCTTGTATTTAATTTAAGGTTTATACTTTCCAAATAATACTATAGATACTCTGTGAAAATAAGTTACTCAAGTTCAGTCTCTAAAGCTCAAACTAAACTTTAACTCTTAGAACTTGAAATCGTATAAATCTTGTTTCTGGATCGGGTAAGAAAAGAAGGTACTCGAAATCTGATATCTGCTATATCGAATAAGGTCTCTTCTATGTTCACAATATATACTATTTTACATTTTAAGTTAAAGATTTTTATAAAGTATTTAAAAATATTACCTTGTTTAGAGCATGCTAGACTTAATAATGTCCTATACTAAATAAATATTTTAGGCTGTACTATTTATAGGGTGATCCAAAAGTCAGGAAAAACTTTAAAACTCAATAATCTGTACACGAATGTAGATAAAAAGATTCTGTTTGCACAGAAACGATTGAAATGAAGTCGGATTTTTTTTCTCAGGGAAAAATATTAATGCTAGAATTCTTCGCTTGTTGACCAACAGTTGGCGTTGTCAGGTTACAAACATCTAAAGCTCTGGATTACTAGTGATCCAGAGCTTTAACAGACATCAGTTTAAGCACATTTTCAGACGGTATAAAAAGGCTGTGTTGCTAAATGTCACGTACTTTTTTAATTAATTAATCTGCTAATTGTACCCAGAGTTAAAAGCCGTGCGGGAGGACAATTGAGGAATAGGGCATTGATTTGGAATCAATTTTAATAACATGTTCAATAAGGTAAGTTAAAAAACAAATATCTTGCTATAGTAATAAATTGAGCGATAGCAAGTAGATTTTGAATCTTACAAAATGATTTAATCAAGAATTGATAAGAAACACTTGGGCGGCTCCTAATCGACCGGCGACGTTTCCCAGTTAACGGGGTTTTCTTGCTCGGTCCTATTTGCTCCTGAAGCCGCTTGAATTAGAGATTCTATAGATCATAAGGTCAGTTCTTTTTTATATAGAATTTTTTAATATTTTATATATATTTTCGTTTTAGAGGTCCTGTTACCCCCAAGAAAGGCAGCAACCGTAATCGGTAAGTCGACGAGCAGGATTGTCCTAATACAAAGATGAACAAAATGGCAATAATTAAGTAGGTCGACAGTCGCAAAGTTTAAATAGAGGAAGCATTTAAAAGAAAGGCCTTATTGCTATTCTTAAGAGTTCAGAACAGAAGCGCGGCGCGTAATCCGAGATCTGATATGTGATACCGACGCTTGGAATGCTTTCTGCCGAAGTCTGCGCTGTCCTCGTTTCTGCTCGGAAGAACTAGTAGCATTTATGATTTGTGTAGAGTTCGCTCTCGAGCTCAACGTGACCGAAGTACATTTGTGGGTCTTCTCGATGCCTGTACGCTGTAGCTCCGACGAAAGCTCGCTGACTCGTTCACTAAGAAGCGGCTGGAGTGAATCAGGTCGGTAATGCTCGTTGCTGGGCGTCGAGTCCGTTTAAGCACCTTGTTTAGAGTCCGTAGTATCCAAAAATTTCTACTACCTCCCCTAGAAATTTGTACAATGAATTCTGAATCACCCTGTATACTGTATAAAATATTTATTTGATTGTTTCATCTAAAAACATTATCATGATTCCATGCTTTGGATTGCAGATTCGGAACTAAGTCACCTTTTTGGCTGAATGCTTACGGAAGTAGCCCCAGAGCAGTTTGTGTTGCATGGCTCTATGGAAGAGTTACTTCTATGTATGACTAGGTCGTTTTCCAGTTAACATTGGGCATTAAGACAGCCAGAGGCATTTTTTATGTAAATATCATTCTTCATTGCATTTTCACTTCACTAGATGGTAGAACTGGCTGTGAAAACTCTAGTGGGAAAGTTTGTAGTATTTATCACTAAACTCTAAAACAACGTTTAAGAGTTTGTTTTAGAGTTCAGTGGTATTTATAAGTGTTTGTAGCTGACAACAACTTTAAAAACAAGTTTGCATCAAAAATGTGAATGTACTTTGTGTAACGCTTTGAAGCTCGGAAAATGAGTTACAACATGCTGTGCGTTTAAAAAAATTTAGTAACGACCACAAAATATAGAGCCGGACTCACCAACAAAAGAGACGGGTTCACAACGATTGCGTAATCCGAGACCGGGCTCGAACAGTTACAATTAAATTCGCACCCACAAAACCCGCAGGAAGGAGGTAAACAACTAATCCTATTCCGCGGACTGAATTATTACTTAAACTTCATAGCTGAAAAAAAAGAGAGAAGGGAAAGGAGTGATAATAACTGTGAGGAAAGGAGTGAAATGTAGAGGAAGACAGAAGTCTGAGGCAAGCTTTCCGAAAGAGCAAGGTACAATAGGTTTAATTTGCCTAAGGTTACAACTAAATTGAATGCATGGTTTTATATATAAGATACAGGAATGGTACATCTGGACCAAATTGTCTCACCAATTCGTGGAACGGCTTGTCTTTGGAAAATCAAAGAGAACACCTCCAATCCCTTGCTGAAGAGAGGTGACCTGTGAAAAATACAAAATAAAGAAATAGAGACAGCAAAGTTTTTTAAAAATATTGAACAACATTGATGTGAAGTCTATTAATGGAAAGAGAGTACCGTAATGTGCTCAAGAAAAATAAAAAAAAAAATTATGTCTAAAGTTCAGATAATCAGATGAATGTCTGCATCTATCATAAGTTCCACCAAAAAATCATAAAAAGGCAAACTGTTCTTGACGGATGAATTACGATGCACTCGACATCGTCTCGATTTGTCCACCGGTTGGCGTGGAAGAAGGCATTTCTGGCGAGCGAAATATCATCGAAGAAAACAGACATAAGTAGAGTGGAGAATTTGCTTCCTTCAAAAACCGCAAATTCGAAAGGACTATCGCGAGTCGATGATTCCCAAAGAACGGAATAACGACAACAACTAAAAGAAAAAAGGAAAAGAAAAAAAAAACAAATAAAAAAGTAAAAAAAAAACAACCTTTTTAAAGGCACGCTTTTATTAAAATGCACTAAAAAGTATAAAATAATTTTTGGGGTCAGAAAATGGTATTTTCTTAATTACTTAAGTGTAACAGAAAAAAAATAAAAGCGTGGGCGCCAAGGGAATGAAATTTTTTGAAATTTTAATTTTTGTATGTGCTATTGCTTCAAAATTTGAGATGCATATTGGTGATAAGTTTATTTGATAGCAGCTTGAACTTTGAAAAATACTGTATTAGTAAACAGTCAAAGAAAGCACAGTAAAAAACCATCGAAGAACTTGAACTCACGTAAATATCATGTATAAGGGAGCTTCGGGTGGAATTGCGCTCGTTGAAACTCGATTGCGACGTTGATGCAGGAAGTCGCGAGTGCACGGGGTTTGAAAGTGTTGTCCCTCAATCTCTTTCCGAGGTCCTGCGAAAGGATGTGTCCGCGCCCCACGCACCTAGGGTTTCGAATCCCACTGAAGTGAAGAAGCTGTAAAGATTATCCCTATAACTTAAATCCGTATGTTGTAAAACATATTTTACATTACGTAAGTTATGCATATGGAAGAAAGTGGCATTACTGTATTCTGAGTATTATTATTATCTTTTAGCATTCAGCTGTGATGTTCGGCGCCCACGCTTTTATTTTTTTTCCTGTTACACATAAGTGATTTAAAAAAACCCACCATTTTCTGACCCAAAAAATTATTTTCTACTTTTTGGTACATTTTAATAAAAGCGTGTCTTTAAAAAGTTTTTTTTTTACTTTTTTTTATTTTATACTTTTTAGTCTTTACTCTTTAGAGAATTTGCAGTCAGTAATCTACAAGTTTGCTGGACGGTAACTTCTCATACGCTCCATTTCAGTTAACGCCTCAGTATTGCAAGGCTTAATTTGTAGACTATTTAGAGATCTGACTCTGCTAAGTGTTACGTATGCCTGGCCATCTGCAGACAACTTAGAATCTAAGTGTACTACAGCGTAGTCTATCGTGCTGCCTTACATCTTATGAACTGTTAAGGCTCATAATAAATGAAATAAAACTCTTTAACCACAACGAATAACAGAAAAATACAACCTGGATACGCGCATTTCGAAAGTTCTTGTACTGGATACGCGCATTGTAATAATTATCCACATAATATTTTTTCCTTGGTTTTAAGACATCACTATAGTGTTTTTCTACCATTAGTATTATCGTTAAGGCTCATGCTAATATTAGTGGAAGCATTCTTCTTTCCTAGGCGCCATAGCTGTACTTCGCTGGGAATTGTACTGATTTTGGTTTTAGTATATGGATTCCATCTGCACCGAAATCTACTCCAACTGATGGAATGTCTGCATCATACAATTGTGCTCTACGGAAATATGGCCATATGATTTCCGTAATTTTTCCTATTGCACCGTTGACCAATCCTTCAGCAAGATCAATATTAGATCTCAGCCTGACTTTGGCTACCAAAAATATCTCCAGCTCCTTCGGCAAGCCTCCAGTTTTGTTGATATCAGCTGGTAATGTTTTTAAGTCAATATCTGCGGAATATCGTGTTGCATCTACCAGTTTATCCTGCGCTATGATCTTGAATATTTCTGCATTTTGGCTCATGGAGTGTTGTAGGACTGCCTTGTTATGATCGTCTACTTGCCGATTTGCTGGGTAAATGCGCAGAGCCTGCTCTGCTGCAAAATTTCCAGTTGCTGCCTTATTAACTTTGCCCAGTAAGACCGCTAGATGCTCAGAAGTCAGTTTTCTAACTCGTAGCACATTGATGATACTTGAAAATGTGGCGTCTCCTTGTTGTCGCATACTCTCCTTCAACTCAATCATTGTGAATAGCCGCCATAAATTCGTGGCGGGAGCAAATCTAGCCGGTTGGTTGAAAACTTGATTTCCTCTAACTGGTGGCAATTGCATCACATCACCGAAGAGTAGCACGTTGATTCCTCCAAATAGACTTTCGCTATTTTTTAGCTGTTTGAGTCGATCATGCATAGCATCTCGTAGGGGACCATTGAGATCTCATCTATGAAGAGGAACTCAATGTTCTTCCATTGCGGTCGCATGTTTCTGAGGTAGCTACCCGTCAGAAGTGGCATGTTGACAAGTCTACCATCTTTCTGAACTGGCAAGTGCAGAAAGCTGTACAATGTAGTTCCTCTTACTATTCGCTCTGCTACTCCAGTTAATGTCCCGACTTTAACTGTCTTCTTTCCATAGCAAATGTTGACTTGGTTCTTGAGGAGGTTGAACACGAAGGTCTTGTCGGTACCTGCTCCACCTGTGATGAACAGTCTCTCTCGGCGGTGACTTCCGTTCATTTGTTTCTGTACGCTGCAAGTTATGTTGATTAATACTTCTCGCTGGCCTAGATTCATCGCTTCTTTTGCGGTCTGGAATTGTTCATTGCTCATTGGCTGGTCTTGTAGTTCTTATAGTTCTTCTTCCATATCGGTTGGTGGTGCCTCGTCGAGGATCTCGAATGCATGTGCCTGGTTGAATACATTTTCCAGTTGTCTATCTCGTTCTCTGAATTCCTTCATGTGATCACTGACTTCTTTGAGACGTGCCTCACCTGCAAAAAAGTCTTCTTTTGCTGTGTGGAAGTAGTGTAGCAACTTACTTTTCGATCGGTATGGCATGTATTTCACAAGGAGACTGTAGTAGTAGTTCTCCGAATCTGCAGAAACCACAAAGTGTGGTACAACTGCTGGGACATTTCTGATGGCCATCTTGGAATTTTCTGTAAGCAGAATTAGTCTTCTTCGTCGGGGTTATTGAGGTTCGTAGGCATCCTGGTCAATGCTCTCCTCACACTCATCTTGTTTCTTATAGTAAGGTTCGCAGAGCATCGCAAACTCGATCAGGCTCATGTTATTGAAGTCATAATCTGCATGTTGCAGTGGACGCTTCTCATATCTGCCAAATATATTGCTAAAGTATCCAGTGACTGTCTTTGACTGGTCAAATTTCAATATCTTGTATCTTTGGTCTGGCTTGCGAGTGTTCAGGAATATACGAGCTGTATGCGCATTCACAAGCTGAGACTTGTCGTTGGTTCAGTATTTGTATACTTATTTTGAATAGTGCTCTTGAGAGTTGTGAGTATTCTCGCTGTATAACATGAATGGCTTCTGCAATGCTGCCGTCGAGTTCAGTCGGTTCTATCTTTGACATGTATTTCGCGATGTAGAATGCAATCGCCTCGTTTGATCCACATGGTTGGATGTCCATATTACCTTTCCATAGCCTTAAAAGGTTTGGGTTGTTAACCCATAGATCCTCTTCTCGTCGTTTCAATAGGCATATTCTTCCTCCGCTTCTTACAAAGTCATCTGGTGAATGGGCGACTATTCGGGTCTCGGAGCACACTTCCCGAGGGAAGCTGAATCTACATGTTGATGTTCCACCCTTTGTATAAGTGTGTGTGTTTGTGTGTGTGTGTGTGTGTGTGTGTGTGTGTGTGTGTGTGTGCGTGCGTGTGTGATGAATCTGGCATGTCTGTACAAGCCCATGTAGGTCTGCATCTTGTCTTGGCATCTCACAGGAGCACACTTTGTCAAGTTCTTGGATGCCTTGTTCAGTATGAAATGGTGGATGGCCCATTATCCATGTAAGCATGTGAAGATGTGGAGTTCCACGGTTTTGAAACTCTATTCTCCACCAGTAATCCTGCACTTGTCCTCCCAGGACTTTGAGATTGTTCTTGAGAAACGTGATAAGGGCGTTGACTCTAATCATGAAGTGTTGGCTGACGACGACAGGGTATTGCTCAATTAACCGTTGTGTAGCTTGCATGTCAAGTTCGGCGGGGTCATCATGAGAAGTAACGGGCAGAAGTAATAAAACTTAAAGTAACATAGGATTAATGCTAAATCTTTGCAGTATACAAATTTAAGGCTTTATTGTTCACTGTCTTAATATTATAATTAAAAAACTTATACTTGTATTAATATCAACAATTACTTTGTTTATTGTAATTAAGAAGTTAAGAACTTAATTTAATTAATTCGTAGCATTTTTTTGTTCTAACTAATCAATTATGAGTTTGGGTTTCTATAGCCCTCCATTACCTTCGTGTTAGAAGGTAAAATATTAATTTTATTGTATCATACCAATAAAAATTTATCAGAATGTATATGATTTTGTCCGTAGAACCTTATTTATGATAAATTTCCAATGCGCACTCTAAATTCTCCGTGACACACAGAATTGTGAGCTAAAAATAAGCGTATTCACGTGCTAAAATATTCACGAGCTAGATAAAAGCGTATTCACTAATAAAGCGTATATAAAGCTAAACAAAGCTTAATTTTGCTACAATAAACAACGGATACATTTAACTCTCGTCATAACGAATTCTTTGTCGTGGCAATTGGTTGTAAAACTAATTGTTTGGTCTAACAGTTAAGCCCCGTTTCCACGAACCGAGTTTTTTTCGGATCGGTTCGCGAAACTAGATCCGTAATGCCGTGGAACCGAAACTCGTTTCACCAACCACGTTTCAAACTCGTTTGAAACTCGTTTCGTTCAAACTTGTTCTGAGAACTCGTTTCAGCTACGAAACTAGTTTCGCGTCGCAGCTCGCACTCGCAGTTGCACTTTGCAAAATGGCCGAGCTGTGATTGGTTTTGCAAATGTACACAAAATATGTAAATTATGATGCTGATAATAAAGCTAATAAAGCTAATTTGTTGATTTGTAAGCAGTAGATATTTTAAACGCTTAAGTAGAGACACGTACAAAATTCTACTCCTTTGTTGGGCATTCATATTTGTTGACAGTCCCACAATACATTGCATACCTCACTTCAAACAATCCCACAATGCAATCGAATAAAAGCGATAGAAACTCAGTTCGTGGAACTAGGCTGGAATTCTAAAACTAGATCCGCAAATCTAGTTTGTC
>JAHWFO010113595.1:71665-111464 GCA_023313115.1 Rhysida immarginata | reverse complement strand
GGATAAGTTCAAACGAACTTCGACCTAAAGAACTATGTGTAATACTGAATACACTGGTACATTAGAGTGTATTATATGCTAGTTTCGTTTGAAATTCGTCAGATCGAAGTTTTTTTTCCCCCCAAACCCCCTCCCCAGTCGTTGTTGTGCTAATTATTCTGTCTTGCACAATTTTGGGTGCTTTTTCAGGTCAATATTTTTAAAAAAATACAAATACCTCGAAGTGGTCATTGTTATGCTAAGCTAAATTGGGGAGACCATGTCTCTTACGCTATAAATAAGGCTAATAAGTTTAGTCTTGTTGCTCTTGTTAAGTTTACATGCTAACACATGTAAAAACTTGAAGTTCAACTCACAAGGGAACCCCACATAGCATAACCGCTTTAACAATGGAGTCCTTGTATGGCTATGTATGCTGAAATTTTTTCGTTTTCGCGGTTTATTTTGGTAAGAAACACAATTTCGCACTCTCTTATTTTGCAAGCATCTATAGTAGCTTCAGATGAGTAACATATTTCAATTTGGTGGAAATCCGTGACATACATGTTCGAGGGATTCCCTTGTCAGTAAAGTAACAACTAAAGATTATAAAATTAAACTAGCGATGAAATACATTTAAAATCAAGTTTGAAGCGATTATTTTCCAATAAACAATTTAATAACAATAAATTTAGATTTAAAAATTGGTCTATTATGTGTAAAAAAAATTCAGAAATTTTTTATTTGAACTAAACAAACAATATACAAATTACACAAATAACACCTTATAAAACGCTCATCACTCATAAATACTGAAAGAATAAAACACACGACTGAAACTTAATACGAAACGTGAAACTGCCATTTGCAGTAAGCAGTATTCGCTCTGAAGTTTGGTCAATATAAACAACCATATGAAAAAAGTATGGACAATTGATTGCAGGCAGCCATTTTGGTTCATATTTCATATGATGGCTGTTTCTTGTTTTGCAGTAAATTCAAACTTGCAGATTGAACACTTCCTTTTTGACAAAAGTTAAAGGGGAATGTGCTCCTAAAGTTTGTTAATGATGCAAATCAAGAAGAAATTATCATGAGAAATAGGAAACAAAATGTCTACCTGCAACCAGTTGTCCATACATTGTATAGCTATAGCAGCGCTGTTATTGCACACATCATTTTACTGTGTGTGTGTGTGATTACACTATCATATTCTATTCGTTTTGATATTTAGAATAATTAAATTATTACTCGTAATAATTGTTATGTATAATAATGAACTTATTTCCTAGTATGAATATAACAAAAACTCTGAAACACAAAATAAACAATTAGAATTTTTTCTATCGATTGAAAAATTGGCAATCATTGATATACGAGAATTTTACGATACCATGAAAGTATAATACTTATTCGCTACTGCCTCTTTCCAATTAAACTCCTTCAAAGTATTAACAACAATTAATTTGAAGTTTTTTTATTCTCATGTCAGCTTTCAAATTTTTAAATCACTTTTCATACTATCGGAGGTGGGGAGTTGGCGTTTTCTTATATTATTTATCTACCTGGGAGTCACTGTATCTTTCCTTGGAACTGAATTGTTTGCTAAACACGGTAGTTTTACGAGTTCTTGCGGTGAGTTCCAGTGGGTGTTTTTTCTCTCCCCAATTGGTAGTCAGGCAAAAACTTCCGAGGCAATTAATTACGACCATCCAGAAAATGGCTCGGAATCTACTGTTTCTTGCAAGTACGCGGTGAAAAGGGATGGGCCATTTTTTTAACCGTTGTCATCTTCCGGTTGATGAGATTGAGTTTTAAGGAAATTGCACGGTGGCGGGGGTCTCCAAAGGAGATAGAGAGAAAGAGGGGAGTCCACGAAGCGTTTCATTTTCTGTCCCCTCCATTGCCTCCGAGAAGTTCTTTGCTTCGCTAGCGGGCATGGCGAACCGTCTTTTTATCGATCATCTCTCAACCCGCAAGTCACCAACCAAAAAACTTAAATTAAAGGAATTAATTTCAGTCATAGTTCTTGCTTAAAAAAAATGAGAGGAACCCCTGAAACATTAATGGAATAATTAAAGTAAACGGAATTATAATTTCTTATAAATGTAAGTACAAAATGAAAATAATTTCGTTCTTAACTTTCAAAAGTTTCTTGCCATCATTTTTTTTTTTGCGCTGTATGAAACAGCTATCAAAGAAATTTGCGTTAAATTAGCTTATTCTAAGAAAACTTCATCAAGGAAGTTTTTTAAATAATGAAATAACGAGGTTCACTTATAATAAACAAATTTTACAGAAATTTTCTTTAGTATGAAGTAATTCCGTTTTAATGAAAAAATTTTGAAAATTAGATTTGGTTAATGTTATTCGATTTCCTTATATTTAAAAATTATTTTCTTTATTAAAGAAAAAAGAAAAAATGACATCTAAATGTCATTCATTCCTGAATCAAATATTCTTTTTTTATTAAATTACGGCTTTAAAATAATATTAATGTAATAAAACGCAGTTTACGTAAAAAAATTCAAACATGAAACTCATTTATCTTTTTATATTCAAATTAAATTTAAAAATATTAAAATTAAATCTTTCTTCGAAATTTTCATTAATTCCGACGTGGAATTTACTCGTTGAGAAGTCTACTATCCCGTCAGAGATCAGATGGGGACTCATCTGTTTTCGTTAAAATATTATTTTAAAATCAATTTTGAGATTAGATTTCAATTAGAAAACAGAAAAAAATAATTTTGTACTTTTGCCTTGTCCTGTTTAATACGCTATTTAAAATTTAATCTCTTAACTCGAATGTAGACGGTCAGGTGGCCGAGAGGGTTAGGGCTTTGCAGTTCTCAAATCCAGTTGGTCGTGGGTTCGAATCCCGGCACGGGCATGGATGTTTGTGTTTGTTCCGGGCTGCGTACAGATATAATTTGTGTAAAAGGCGGAAAATGATCTTTATAGTCGACGCCAAAAATTCTAATAAACCAACCAACCAACCAACTCGAAAGTATAAAAAAGTCTCGGAAAATTATTTGGAAATTTATATTTAGTGAAATGGAAACCTAAAAATCAGTTAAGATAGAGAAATACCTAATGATATACCTAATGCAAGTGAAATGACTAATGTATCACAGCACAGTTTAACTCTGCTCTAGTAGCTCTAGATAGGATAGAGCAGATGGAATTGTATGCAACACGTCATCTGTGTGAACTACTAATGAACTCTTCTTTGCACATTCGGTACCTATAAAAGGTTTTCGTTTTTGTTTTTTATATTGCTTATAAAATATTTCATTCTAGTCCAATTAAATTCATTATCTAGCCAAATTTGTTCATTTAGAATTCATTTAGAAATTGTTTATTTGAGTATTAATTATTCTTCACAAGCTTTATGAAAACAATGAGTTTTCAAGGTGTTTAAGCAACCAAAACTCTGACCACCATTACTCATCACGTGGAGGAATAACGATCAATGTTCCACATTCATATTTTCTCCTTTTACACCACAAGCAAACAGTAGAAATTTCCCTAAATTCATTGGAAGTGCATACGCTGCGCTATTTTGCAATGTGGGCATAAATTATTGGTATTCTAAGAAACGATCATAACGTTATATCTAGACAAGCTGTCTCAACTTTGCAACAATGAAAACAGAAAGTCTTATGGTCGTATTCACCCTCGGGTTAAACGTGCGAGTTGGGAATGGTAAAATTAAACCTTAACATTGACTCTCCTTATCCAAGAGATAAACGTTCAAATACTATTTCTCGTCCTAAACGAATTCTAACCCTAAATCTCAGAATAATTCATCAAAATTTTATATCAGTTATATTCATATCAGCAGGAATCAGTCTAACCCGATATGGACTCTTTTTGTAGCCCGCAAATTATCAAGGCAGTACTCAGTCTCTCTACAATTGGTATAGAGTGATGGATGATATGGCTCAGTTGGACGATTCTCGTTATAACCTTATCGTTAATATAATACCACAGGAAAATATCGATGAGAGTTATGGAGTGTAGGATATGGTGGCCAAGAGATCGTGCCATCATTCAATCCATCTGTTTGGGAAATGATGATATGATATCTCTTGAACGTGAAGTCTTCAATGGAGTGGTGCGCTGTCCTGTTAGAAAACACTTTTGGCCAATGTTCCTCCATGATTGTAAAGCGCAAATTTCTTGAATGTTTAACCCTTTCATGCATCACTGCAGTGGACAGCTATTACTTTCTGCTATGTAGAAAAAACTCGGTTTTGAGATTTTTCACGCAAAATAAGATTCAAGAGACTAGTCTGAAAATTTTTCCTTCTATTGAATTAAAGTCCAAAGATCCATAATGACCACTATAGTGGACAGTACTTTGAAATTAATACTGTATGCTAAAAATATGAATAAATGTTTTTTCTACTTTTCCCGTGTTCCTTTTTTTATTAATGCAGAAAGAAAAAATGCTGTTCGACTTTTTAATAATTCATGCATGAAAGGGCTACGTAATTAATACTGCTCAGTCTCCGCTCAACCAAGTATCACCTTCATTCGCGATAGTGCGCATCACATGTACAATTTCTCTTTGTCCCGCTTATGTTCTTGTGTAAAACGTGGATTTTCCCATCGCCTTTTAACTTTCCCATGCACACACAGAATGCTGCCTCATTACTAAAAATCTTGGAAAGGAAATCATTGCCTCTGTCGATTCTGTCAAGCACAGTTTACAGACGATTTTTTGGAAAATTTTTATTTACTATATGGCAAATGCAAAACCTCGCAGCTTGTCGTCCTTTTCCAGTTCAAAGATAATGTGAATTTTATAGAGGTAAAGCTTCAGACAAGTAGGTATTTAATTGATTTTCTGCGTATAAGTCCGTTTTGCGATGTAAAGCCAAATGCAGTCGGCCGATTTCTTGTCCTTGTGAGAATCCAACCGTTGCCCGGCCTTGAATCTCTTCATAGGACCAAAAAGAAGAATGCAGTTTGTTCATGAGAAAACTTTATGGATAGTGGCCCTTGAAATGCTCAGTTCCAAACTTGCACGAAGCGGTGGTTTCTCTGGGCTGCGGTGAAGGGTTCTGTAATTTTTGCAATACTTTCATTCGACGTTGATGGCCCCCACCCTTCTGATGCAACTTACTTCCTGTTGCTTGAACTTGAATTAACCAGCAATTTATTGATCTTTTATCAGGCGGGTCTTCACAGTAACTTCGTTGAATTTTAATGCTTTGATTATAGTGCAATATTGCGTTGCATGGTGTAATCAGTCACGTAATGAAAGCAGCTAAAAACTTTGAGAGTTTCTCTTTTCATTGTTACAAACCACGTCGACAGAGCATTTATAGTTGTAACGTACCTTTTTTATAGTACCAATCATTTATGCTCACTTTATGTATTTAGGGCATATACTGTTGAATATATTGTGATTTGTCTTAGGCCTTTATCCCGTTCTCCCCTACCCTCAAGATCTGATACACTATTCACAAGAATGTTCTTATTCAAACACACCCTCTAGAACATCTCTCAAACATGCTCAACTTCATGCACCGAGTCATGCTATCGAATACATTTACCTATTCATAATGTTTCATATTTAAATTACGCATAATCTCTTTAAGTTCGTTTTTGGTAATGGTAGCTTGCTCATTGTCAACTGGTTAAATTTTAGAATCTTATGCCCGTGAGAGTGGAAATTTTCCGAGATGCGTAAGGTGTCTTTACTCGTTTATCATGGTAGAGATAACAAGGAAAGAGAATGAACCAAAAATAGTATTACGGTATGCTTAGTTTATTAGGCTTGACACGTTTCAGTATTTCACCACCATCGGAGGCATTTAGGTTCAGAATGAAGTCGACAATCGACAACCGACAATCTAACAGTGCAGGGAAAACGAAACGAGCGGTCCGAAAGCAAAGCTTTCACTGCCATACTCGTCCAGAAAGTAACCAGGAGAAGTACATTGAACTAGGCAAGACGCCAGATGAAACCTAGTTAAGTCATCCAGAGGATAAGATGGAGTCATTAGGACGATAGAGTTGATTGTTGATTGACGAGGGACAAGGGACACGAGGACCTAAGAGATCCAGTATTCGGGAAAGATGGCCTTTTGGATATTGTCGAAATTGATGTCCAGGATGTGACGAGGCCTGCGATGCCTGAGGAAACTTCTAAAGGTGAGCGGATGCTCAAGAATACCTTTAACCAAAGGACTGGGATGATCCTTTTTCTTTGGAAGCAGCTTTTTCAGTAACCCCTGGACGTGATTTCCAATGGGAGGTATATCAAAATCGTCGGCAATAGAAGTATTTGTTGCAACTCTCCTGTCAAGTTGGGCAATAGTACTCAAGGTAACGTTTTGGAAGGTTTGGAGGTCATTCCATCTGGACTTACACATATTGTTGCCCAGGCAGGCAAACCATAAAGCAAGATGGTTCGGATTACCGTCCTGTATAGCAATAGTTTGGAGTCCCATCCAAACGCGCTGTTTCGCCCCAGAAGAGCTACCAAACTGAATTTTGCGTTCTTTGCCTTATTGATGGTGTAGGAGACAAAGTCTCCCCAATTTAGCTTGGCATCTATTACCACTCCGAAGTATTTGCAATGTTATACCAATTCGAGCTCTTTACCAGAAAGGAAGATAGGACTCGTGGGTTTTCGAAGTTTCTTCGTGATGAACATCGCCTTGCATTTGTCAACATTTAGATTGTCTCCAATTAGCAAACCATTTCTTGTACTGATGAAGGCTTTTTGTAACCGAGATATGACGTGAGCGGGATTGCGATCAGTAGTCATGATGGATGCGTCGTCAGCAAACAGATAAAGCTTCAGTGTGACCAGGTTTTTAAACTCGAAATTACTACGGCACAAAGCCTCCCATTACTACATATTACTACGCTAAGTGTCCCAAAATACTACCTTATTACTACAGTAAGGGCAGGGCCGGATTTTCCATTAGCCTAACTATGATTCAGCCTAGGGCCTCAAGATCAAGAGCGGCCTACATTCAATTTGTTAGCACTAAAAATGGGAGGTGAAAGGGCCTCATAAGTGGAAAAGTCTAGGGGCCTCTTTTCATCTAAATACAGCCCTGAGTAAGGGGACTTTTTACTAATTATTAGGCTAATTATAGATCAGTGCTATACAACGCAAGGCAAGTAGTTAACTGTAAACGAGTCGACAGTGAGAGGGAGTGCAAGGGAGGGGGGCATACTTCAACACCAACTACCAGCACAAAAGCTGTGGCCTACCGGCGAATGCAGTGCGATGCGATGCGGCGGCAGCGTGCGGCAGGCGGATGCGGAGTGCGGAAGGAGCGATGCGGCAAACCACTGGGCTCAGCCCAGGGGACTGCGGTCAGGCGTCTGGCGAAAGCGATGTGAGACTGAACGTGAAATCAACTGCTGCCAACTGTGTGAAACGGAAACAACAACGAAACGCAAACATGAGTCATCATTTAACTTATCAATCAACACCATCCGATGAGTCAAGGTGGTGTTGCATGTTGGACTGATGACCAATTAGTGCTCATGTTTTAGGATATTACCATAATCTAAGGAAGTAATATCCTAAAACTTCCTTAGACTGTGATATTACTACACCTATTACTACGGAGATTCAAATATTACTACATATTACTACTTTTTCCAAATTACTACGGTCATTACTACGGCTGGGATTTTAGGCCATTTATTACTACGGTAATAATGAAATTACTACGTCTGGTCACCCTGTAAAGCTTGCAATTAGTAAAAGTCGGTAAGTTGATAAAAGGAGGGAGGTAGAGATGTTCAGGACGCTTACGAGCGATAGTAGAGGTACTGGAAGTAATGGCGTTGACAACGGGTGATAGCATTGATATTACTATTGATAGCTTCCTTATCAATAACCTCCTTGTAAGGAATGCTACTTTCTCTAAGAATATCCCTAAAGAGCTTCCAGTCCTGTTTAGAGCGGAGCACAATCTTCTTATCGATGTTTAAGCCCTCAAACATAAGCATCACTGGACGGTGGTCAGACGATAAGTCGTCGATTGTGAATATATTATAGGGCTTGAGGAAACCTTTAAGAATTGCAATATCCAGCACGTTGCTTACAGGAGAGTGGTCACAATAGTACGTGTCATCAAGAGACCAGTAACGAAGGTGTCAATCTCGTTTAAGGTAAATGCATATAAGATGTTGCCGTTTTGATTGGGGCATTTGGAGTTCCACATGGTGCATTCAAGTCTCCCGCAATAACAACTGAATGGGCCCAGACAGCAACTCGTCAAGTTCGCACGGATTAAGCTTGTGCTTAGGTGTGTTATAAAGAGATGAATTTGATTTCACCTGCGTCCACATCTTTTATAATCACGGAGACTGCTTCAATTCCCACAAAGTCTGGAGTGACAGACTCACGATGATCAATGCCTTCCTTAACAATGATCGCTGCTCCACCAAAAGCGTGGCTGGTATTATTACCCATTGGCCGATCCTTGCGATAAACACGGTACCCAGGCAACTTGAGTAGATTTCAGGTGGTCTCGCACACGAAGGCGATGTCGACATTCTAATATGTAAGGAAATTGTAAAACTCGATGCGCTTGCGAGCTATTCCCCTTGCATTCCAAATACTGCAACGGAGTTTCTAATGATTAATGATCTTGTATGGGTGTTTGTTCATGATCATTTGTTAGATTCGTAAGAGGCAATCTGTGGCACTGCTTTTCAACTTTCCTTGTAGTGATTTAGCAAATTTCCCAGAAACCTGTAAGTATCGCGCAATTGATTGTGGTCGACTATACGTGTGTCCCTAGTATCAGCAGAACTGGATGCGACCGAAGCATAGGATTTTCCCTCTACCATTTTGGTGCTTTAGATCCTTTTCACTTGTGAATATTTGGGACACTTGGTGTAGCTAGATGTGCGCTGACCAGAACAACGTATACATTTTAGGGGGGTCTTTGCCTTTTACGTTAGTACAATCCCTCGACTGATGGCAACTTGGTGCAACCTTGGGAGATATGACCACTGTTTATAGCATTTCAAGGGCCTTTTGTTGCATCTAAATAACTCAACAATAACAGCTAGAGGACCGACACGCTTCAAACTCAAAAAAGACTTATTGTGTTCATTATTTTCAAGTAAGACCAAAGCCATTGGCATCTCTACTGCACCGTTTGCTTTTTTAAGCCTGATTGCTTTTTCTGGAAAATACTTTGCCTTCCTGAAGTCTTCGCAAAAGTCTTCCAGGTCATATGTTCCTCGGAATCTCCTTCCGAACTGCAACAGCCAATTAATTCTCAATCATATTAAAAAATAAAAATAAAACAAAAACGGACGTCACATGTGCCACTGCGCAGGCTCTCCTGTATTTCCATTTACATGGATCCATCTCGTGCACCTTCTAAGTAATTTTTTCGGAAACATAGAAGACCATAGATTAACAAAGACAGCAAGTCCGCCTTCGCCGATCATCTATTAAAGAAGAAGCACTACATGCATGGAATAGACGAGTGTATAAAAACCTGTAGTCCGACCCGATCTAAGTAGCGTTTCATTTATTTTATTTGGCATAGTTAAACAGGAATCAGAATACACAATAGCTTTATGGACATTTATATTCATAATTTCCTCCTTAATTTAGATACGCTGTATATCCACTGCGCTCTGCGTGTGACTTGAAGGTCGGCGTGTTGTACGAGGCGAGCGCGTTTGAGCTAGTCGAGGGTATCTAAAAGTAAACATCAGGAAGCAAAGGACTTCCTGGCTGTACCTGAGGAAGATGTTTTCACCGTGATATATAATTTACAGGAGTGGTTAGTGTCACCATTTGCTAATTCAGAATATTTATAATTATTTAAAAGAAACAAATATCGATACAACAAATAAAAGAAACAAATATCGACACAACAAATATTATTATTAAGCAGATATCAGCCATGTTCATTTATATACCCAACAATTTTAACGATAGTTCTGGCAACAGAAAAACAGCACAGATGTCTTTTGGAATCAATAGAAAATACTACGTTCCACCCGGCGGGGGGGGGGGGGGCATAAGCCACGTTTGACTACATATGGGCTGGTGGGGGATCAAAAGTGGCCAAAAAAGGAACCCCGTGGTTTATGAACACTCCCTAGTATAGAAATTATGTTATAAGAGTATCGTTATAGAGGACTGTCCCAATATTTGTTCCGTATTATATATTGAAACCGCATTGTTAAAGTACCACGTTATATAAGGTCTGTCGCAATTTTTGTTCCGCTTTTATGCAAACCGCATTGTTAGAATACCACCTTATAGGAAGACTATCGTAATATTTCTTCCGCTTTATATGGAACCACGTTGAATGAGGGTCGACCGTATATTTTTATGCTGTCTATTCTTCTCTTAAAATAATTCCAATATTCAACAGCCGTGGAATTTAACAAATAATTTAATTTAAAATAGAATTGATTAACAATAATAATTATTTAAAATTATTTAAACACTTACTATTGGGATATAGAAACACGAGAACAATATATGTATTAGATTAAAAAAGTATATTATAATTAACATTAGTATCTCAGCGATGAGGTATATAATGTTCTATTCTGTTCAGAATTACATGTAGTTCAGTCGCATATTTGTTAATAAAATTCCAGTTTAAAGAATTTCAAAGGTTATTAAAATCGATCATGTGTAACTGCTCCCATACAAACAGGTCGATTATAATAGCCTAGTTACTTGAATACTAGTAATTTCCGGAATGAGTGTTGGAAGAAAATTGGCGATTATTAAAACGGAATTTTCCTAGCGTAGGGTGGTCTAATTACTCTACTAATATCATTTTGTCAGTAATAATAGACTGTAACACTCATGGGTTATTAAATCGACAATGGGAAAAAAAACATTAAAATGGCAATTTTTGTGAGGCTGCTTGGCGTCATTTTAATATTGAAAGTGCCTTTCAAAAATAAAATATTACACTTATTGTAAGCTTTAATAGAATGGTAGATTAAAGTATCTTATGCATTTTATACGTGCCCATTTTAAAGCAAGATGCGGCATAATTTCAATATCGTGAATCCATCTGCGTTGATTTGATGTAACTACATTGTAAGTTGTAAGCGTAGAAAAAGAAACGCCTTATTAAGTATAAATTATCTTTTAATTGAACTAAGTTCTAGATGAGTTCTATCATTTAATTTATTTTCTTTCTGCTGCTAATGCCGTTATTTGCGCATAGCAGCGTGCTTGGATTCACAAAGAATGGTAATACTAACGTTGGGATTTGTTCCCATCCGGAGAGTGCATTCCGTGCCTCATTGTCTCCCCCATCCAACGTTCGTGGAGCCTCGTGATGTTAACTCCTAATGATACCTCTTCCCTCGTGTTTACAGCCTTTTAATTTCTTACTTCGCCCAGTTATACCGTGGCATTTAGGCTTCCACGGTCGCTTGAGAACATCACGAGATCCGAGTAACGACGTTAGATCATGCCTCGTAAGGGAATCCTTCTTTGGAATAACTTGCATCTCGAACAGAGAGTAAAGAGGGTTTTAAAAGTAAACATGAAAGAGAAAAGAAGTAAAAAACGGGATTCATTAACTGCACTCAAACTTCGTAAGCGCGGGATACACGTAGCAGGAAAGGCATTCTGGGCGATTAGATTGTGGATGAGAAATAATATTTAACAAAGCTTTAATACGAGAGATGATTTTTGTAAAAAAAGAAAAATATTCTGCTCTGCATTTGTGCATTATCCCAACACTGAATATAATAAAAGAGTAATTTTTAATAAAGCAATATACTTTCTTAATGAACAATTCTCAGAACATGTAAAGGGTGGTCGAAAAGTCTATACCCCTCAAGTTGTTGACTTTGCGATGACCTGATTATGCAAATTTACCTCCTAAACCGTAATAAATTTGGGACCAGTTTTCAATTACAGACTTGTTCCGTATTCAATTATGAACACAATAAAAAAACTGCATTATCATCAAATGAATAGAACACTCAAAAATTAAACGGGAACATTCCTACAAACAAAGAATGACTTTTTTTTTCACATGTAAATAAACAAAATTGAAAATACAGAAGCAATAACCAGGGTGTTTAGCAAAACGACTTCGTAAAATTCCCTGTCTTTCCCCAGCTGATCACGTTATTTTCCCCGACCAGCAAAAAAAATCTATCTTGATAGAATGACATTATTCAAATTTTTCGTTCCTATTTCGCATTTTTTTTATGATTTTGTAAAATTCTCTGATTTTTTTGTAAAAGTCCCTAACTTTTACTGGTTTTCCCGATCGCTAGTCACCCTGATAACTGATTAACGATATGATTATCATAATTAAGGGTCCCACGGAAGTTTAGCTATATGTTCAATCGTCCCGTGGGATAAGAAAACTTGGAAACACTACTTTATAGTGTCAGCATGTAGAAATGTTTCCGATTATAATCTGTTTTCTTTTATTGTAGTCATAACTAAATGCAGAGCAAGTTTGTGATAGAAAATTTGTCCTTACCTTTTAGGATTTAAGAGACAAATTTTGTATGTTTTCTGATTTGCATGTGTCCCACCCTCGACGTCCTATTCGTTGATATTCACAGATTTTAAAATTCTATGGTAGTTTTCAACTACTTTGAGCAGTATAGATTCTTCGATCACCATGTTTAATCTGAAAGACGAAGCTATTAGTAATGAGTGAGTCTGATTTCTTTTTCCAAAGAACTCGACATACAAAAACTATGCTATGTAATTTGCCCACTCTTTTAACTGCAATTTTCTCTGAGCATTTTTCTTTTTTGTCTCTATTCTTTTTAAGTTTTAATATTTTTTGTTGCTCTCGCGTTTAGAAATTCTACCATCAAATTTAACCTGGTTATATAGATTTCCAAATCATTCACAATTGTTTTTCTTTAAAGTGGTAAGTGCCTATGAAATATTGTAATTTTTAAGACTTTAGGATAGACAGCAGCTATAATTTTACTTTGCGGTGCAAAGAGAATTAAATATTTTAGACATACACATTGTGGAGCATAGAGCTAAACATGTGAAAGATATAGGCTATCTGAATTAATGAGTGATTGTCCCTGAGTTCATAGTCATTGTGAATGCAAATTGGTTCGAAACTGATATTGGAAATCCATACCACTCAGTATTACATAGGGTGTATCAAAAATACGTTTACAAATTTAAGGGTGGGTTCCACACACCAAAACAAGAAAAATAGTCCATATAAACATATGTCCAAACATCCTTAGATTTTGAGGTATTAATGAAAACGTTTACCTCAGATACTCACAACCAATGTTCAAAATATCCTCCGCGTGTTTCTTCACACGCATGCACTCTTCGCTTCATTGATTGTCGCACCCGTTCATAAATTTCCAGACGGCGACGAATGGTTTCGCAGGCTTCCATGACACGTTAATGAAATGTCTTTGTATTAGGAATGTCGGCTGCATAAACCTATTGTTTCAGGTGGCCCCATAGTTAAAAATCTAAATGCCTGAGGTCGGAGGAACGTGCAAGCCATGGAACTCGTCCTCCCCTATATATCCATCTGCCATGGTAGATATCAACCCGTGCATCTCAAACAATGAGACTAAAATGCGCTGGAGCCCCATTATGTTTAATTCACATGCTTCTCCTCATCTTCAGGGGCATTCTGTAGCAAACCTGGAAGACTGTTTTGAAGAAAGTTCCTGTAGACAGCGCCTAAAGATGTGGGGGAAGAACATATGGATGGATTGTATCTTAAACCCCATTGAACGTAAAATTTCATTAATATCCCAAAATCTAAGAACTTTCGAGCATATGGATTATGTGTCTTGTTTTGGTGTGAGGAACCCACCCTCAAAGTCTGTAAACGTAATTTGATTATATGCCCCTATAAGGTCATTTGAGGTCATTTGCCCCAATTCTGTGTATAGTCTTCAATCTAGTCCAACAAAAGTGTAAGTATGCATTATTAGGTAAGACATCTACTTTTGAAAAAAAGCTGACGTATGCGATGGAATGGAATATCTTGCGCAAAATACCTGATAATGAAAGGTTTCAATACCTACTAGATTATTTCAGCAGCACATACGTGCGAGGCACCTACCGTCGGATCCAGCCTCCACCACGCACCGACGGCACAATTCTCCCGCTGCATTTCAATCGATTCCACCTTTGTTTCCGCCGCAGCTATGGAATGTCCAATCGCACCAATAATTATTTCTGCGAGAGTTGGAATTTTTCTTTCAACAATTTAGTGGGTCACGCTCATCCAACCGTTTGGAAGACCATTGAATGTATCCGCAAAGAAACTTCTCAAGGAAGCTCGCAGAAAACCTCCGCAGAAACGAATTAAACGTGCCACGAAGGAAAATCAGAAGCGAATTGAGACCCTGTGCTTATACTATGTGCAAAAAAGAGAAGACTTTGCCAGAATTTCAGACATTATAGGACATGCGATCAGCCTAGATTGAATTGAAATTATTGTCCTAAAATCTAAAATTTATGTATTATTACTTAATTTTTAAAATTTAAATTAGTTTAGTAAACAAAAGTTTAATTTCCTGTATGTGATCAATCTTGTGCAGTATTTATTTTTGTAAAAATATGAAAAAGGATAATGAAGTTACAGTATGAGCAGTCTGGGGGAGATGATCCACACTCATTTTTGATACACTCTGTGTGTAGGAATACGTGGAATCTAAAACGGAATATGCAAAACATAGTGACAAGAAGATACAGCGTATAGTTTCATTTTTACATCAAATTTTCTTCATTTTTCAATAACCACAATCGTAAAAATATACTAAACAAAAGTCTCATTCAATCCCCATAAAATTTTCCAAATTTTTTTTTTTTTGCATTACAAAAAACAAATAATTAACACTGCTTAGATTTTTTTCACCAGAATTTGAAAGTTCCTCATTCTTTTTTTTCTGCTTTTTTGATTCTGGTGTATAAAAATAAATTCTAGTTATAACATGAAACTGGAAAATATTTATAATATTTACAATGGTAATTGCACCCAGCACTAAGCCATATCAACTGTTCTTGCATTATAAATTTAGAAAAAAAATGGAAACATCAAAGGACAACTTGGTCAACGCTTCACACATATTACTTTGTTGTTTGTTGGCCTCAGGAACGGGATCCGGCGATAAAAACATTGCCAAAACCAAATATTTGAGCAATGGCTCAACAACTATTTCATATAGACATGTAAAAAATCGATGCACGGCCGCAAGTTAAGGCGTAAAATATATTCGTGTGACCACATAAAAAATAATTTTGTACAACGCAGTTGGGAATTTAATTTCACATACCATATGTTCATTCAACATGCACAGTTCAACATGTCATAAATATTATCATTATCATATCGTAAATTACAAGTACTTATCTACAATACCAACATTTTGTTCTTCAATCTTAGAAATTAATTGATAAATAGACAAATTATTTTTCGCCAAATTTTAAATGAATTGATTACAAAACATTCTCAAATCATAATCGTAAATTCTCGCATTTGTATTGCTCAGGGCGTTTGGGGCATTATTAGGTTTTAATTTTTTTTTATTTAATTTATTTTTTGTATTAATTTTTTAGCACGTTTTCGTAGAAAAGTGCTTATGTGATCGGCTTGTCCAGCTGTCCGTCTGTAAACACAATTCCAACAATGCATTGCGTTGCAATAGAGAGAGTGCATGTATTGAATTGCTGGAATACACGAACTCAGTGATGGTAATTCCGCTATTTTCCCGCGACTTTGGGCTATTTTTTTAGAAATTGCGGGAGAAAATTAGCGTTTGCGGGTTCCGCTATTTTGGGCTATTTTCAATCAGTGTTACCTAGTGTTGTGCGATCCATCGAAAACCATCGATGGTTTTGTTTGTCGGTAGCACATTTTCACAAAACATCGATTGCCAGCGATGGAGGTTTACAAACCATCGATGGTAATTTCAATTGTACTTCGATGGTAAATGGTTGGTTAAGTCAAATCACCAGTCAATCACTAGACGAGACGACCAACGCGGTTCGAGATTTGGCGCTGGCCTCCCATTGGTGCTTTTTCAGCACTGCTTTATACCAGATAAATAAGGTGAGGAGTGTCAGACAGTACCAGATTCAGATTGTCGATCAGACAGTAACTGCCACTGATAGTAATGATTTGTTTGTCAAAGAGAACTGTAGCGTCAGCTAGGAAAACTGCATTACTAGCAATGGCTTACACGCAAGTTTGGCATTTTACCTTGACTGACTGAAGTAAATGTGTTGCCAGATGTAGCGTTTTTGATGCTACGGTAGCACATTTGAGGCCTAAAAAGAGGCCTTAGAATAATTGAAATTGCAGCACTTTTGTAGCACTTTGACAACATCCAGATACCAGAGGCATGATATGTCATCATGAGTCACCAATAGTACTATACTTGCATATTACAAAGCACTCGGCAATCGAACAGTGTAGTGAAAAGAAAGACGCGAGTGGTCCAGGAGCCAAGCTCACTTTGCACGCTCGCCCAAAGAGTAAACCAGAGGAGGTACACTGAACTGGGAGAAAAGCCTGATGAACCTCTTTAGTCCTCCGGAGAATAAGTTCCAAGAAGGGACGAGAGTCAGATTGTAGAATGACGAATAGAGTCCCCAAAAATCAGCAGGATCTAAAAGATCCAATAGTTGGGGAAGACGGCCTTGTTAACGTCATCAAAGCAGACATCCAGGATATGGCGGGGCCTTCGAAACCTGAGGGGACCCTTAACAACGAGTGGGTGGTCCAGGATACCAGAAACCAGGGTGTCATGATTCTCCATCTTGGGTAGCATGTTCTTCATAAGAGTCTGGACAAAGGTGCCTATGTGGGTCATCCCCAAATCCTCATAGATAGAGTAGTTGTTGGCAACTCTTCTGTCAAGTTGGGCAATGGACCGGAGAGCAACATTTTGGAAGGTCTGGAGATCCTTCCACCTAGATTTGCAAATAGAAGCCCAAGCAGGCATTCCATGAAGTAAAATAGTACGAATCACAACCTTGTATATCAAGAGCTTGTTATCCACACCAAGAGCGCTGTTTCGCCCCAGAAGTGCAATCAAACTGAACCTCGCTTTCTTAGCTTTGTTGAGCGCGTATTGGACTTGGTCGTTCCAATTTAGTTTGGAGTCGATCATGACACCAAGATATTTGTAGCTTTTTACCCACTCAAGTTTCTTGCCAAATATGAAGAGGGGCTTTGGAGGGTTTTTTCATTTTCGAGTGATAAACATGACCTTGCACTTTTTGACATTCAGCTTTAATCGCCACTTAGTGAACCAGCTCTCGCACTGAGGTAAAGCTTTTTGAAGTCGAGTGATGACATGTGCTGGGTTTCGTGCCCAGGTCATGATGGACCCGTCGCAGGCAAATAAGTAAAGATTACACTTTGCAAACTTGGGAAAGTCATGGATAAAGAAGTTGAATATGGCTGGCCACAAGACAGAGCCCTGGGGTACACCAGCATTAACATCGCAGTGTTCAGACAAGCAGTCCCCAACCTTACTTAACACGAAAATTCCTCTTTGACAGGAAGGAGCGAACCAGAGCAATTAGATCGTCAGGGAACCCGTAGGTAATCATTTTGTAAATGAGCCCATCATGCCAGACTTGGTCAAAGGCCTCTTGGACATCGAGACCATCAAACATAGAGAGGTTGAGAGGACCGTCTAAATCAGCAGCGAGCCTCCATAACTGAAGCTGACAAGAGTGGCCGGGACGGAAGCCAAATTGCTCACTACGAATGAGGTTGTTTGCCTCGCAGTACTCGTTGAACCTCTTGAGTAAAGTGCGTTCATAGACCTTGGAAAGCATGGGCAACAAGCTAATGGGCCTATAACTTGTGGGAAGAGCAGGATCCAGTCCAGGTTTAGGAATGGTGATGATGACCGAGTCCTTCCAGGCACTAGAGAAGTGGCCGCTAAGCCAGCAGTCATTCATGACCTTGGTGATGTTGCAGATAACACTGGGAGGCAAATTCTTGAGAGCACTGTTGGTAATGATGTCGATGCCGGCTGCCTTTTTGCTTTTCAGGCGCTTAATGATGTCCAATTTCTCAGAGGTGCCAATGACATCGGGAGAGCCAAGAGCGCGCTGTGTGTGGACATACTTATCACATATGACTTTGACCTCACGAGTAATATTGACCAGATCATCCTCTTTTGGGCGTAGAGAATTGGCTCTTCAGTGAATCGGCGATAATTTGTGCTTTGTCTTGGTCATTGCTAACGAAATCGCCACCCTCTGTAAGCAAAGGAGGGAGAACAATAGTCCTGTTGCTTTTAAGGGCCCTGAACATACTCCAGAGAGAATTGAGGCGTTGAGCGCAATAGTGGCCCAACCAACAATAATGTTGAAAAAGAGTAACATGTGGAAATAACTTGCTGATAGATTCCTGATAGATTGCTTTTTACAGTGCCATTGTGGCCCATCCATAGTTTGGTGTGCGTACCAACAGAGGTCGCTAAATTCCATTTTGCATACTAATAGGGAAGAATTCTGTGGATTTTCTCAGAACATATTTTTTTCGGCTTGGGCCACTTTTGCGCTCAACGCCTCAATTATCCCGGACGGACAGACTTTTAACTTTGTCGTTCCATCTTTGATTCCTTAAATCCTTAATCTGCTCACTTACCTTTCGGGATAGCCTGTTGTACTTCGTCTTACTGATACTGTCTGACACTCCTCACCTTATTTATCTGGTATAAAGCACCAATGGGAGGCCAGCGCCAAATCTCGAAACCGCGTTGGTCGTCCAGAATTTTTCCTTCCATTTTTCAATCGCAAAATTGTTACCTCTGTCTGGAAGACAATCTCCAGTTTCTAATTATTATTATTATCTGTTAATATCCGGAATAACCATCGTGTGCAGCTCGGACAGCGGCTAGACGAGCTCGGAGAGAATCACTGCGGTGCTAGAAAGTGTTCACAGGAATTTTGAGCTATGCTGACTGCAGTTCAATTGACAGCTGTTGGAGGGTGCGAGGTGGAGTTTCCTTGGAGCGAATAATCCGATCGAGATTGTCCTATAGATGCTCGATTGGTTTTAAGTCCGGGACATTTGGGGGCCAGAGAAGTACAGAAAGCTTTTTACGTGTTTTTCTAACCACTCACGCACAATTCCAGTTGTGTGAGATGCCGCATTGTCTTGCTGGAAGTTACCATCCTGCCCACGAAAAACTCATGGTCTACAAGGATCATTACGTACTTAAATCGATATATATTTCCATCCACGATGATGAGTACACCCAGAGAATGCCACGAAAACATTCCGCAGACAATAACGCTTGTTGCCGTCCACAAGTCGTTGAAGGGTATTTGTTTTCTGACGTTTCTCGTCCTATGAGCAAACGTCCATCCGTCCAGTGGAGGAAAAGACGTAATTCATCTGAGAAGGCAACCTTTTGCCAATCAGTGGATGTCCACTGTCGGTACTCTTCCGCCGATACTCAGTCGTTAGCATAGGTGCTGTTTCCATCCGTCTGCTGCGGAGCCCCATATGCAGCAACGTTCCCTAAATTGTTGTTCTGGACACACTTAAAGTTCATTTTGGATTAAGTTGCTCCACTGTAGCACGTCGATTCATCTGAACGCACCGCCGCTTCATGGGCCCACTGTAGCCATAAACGTCGATGATGCTGCGATAACGTCGGTAAACCTAGAGGGCTTCTGCTGCAGAGTCCCATATCCAAGAATTGTATTTGAACCGACATTGTATTTGGCTATCAGTTGAGCCATCGACAGCCGCCTATTTGCCTTCACCAAGCGAGACAGTCTCCGACGTCTGGATTCGTCAGTTAGGAGAGCACGTACTAACGGTTTCATCGTCCTTCTTCACCATGAAAACTCTTCATAGATGCTAATAATGGCAGTTCGCAAAAAACCGATGAGCTGTGCCGTTTCGAAGATACCCGTCCCTAGCTTTAGGACCATTACAATTTGGCATTTATCAAATAAGCAGCCTTCCCCATTACACGTATACGTAGTCATCAAAATGATGCCTCGCCGAGAATCGATAATCGAACAGTGGATTGTACCTTTCATCGGGTGTAACAGAACAGCCCTTCCACAAAATTTGCCTACTTCAAAAGATACCAAAGGAAATACACTGAGATAGGAAAAAGCCTGATGGACCCAAGTTGTCATCCACACAATGCAACGTGTAAAATATGATTGACGACTGACAGCCTAAAAAATAGAGAAAAGAAGAAACAAGGAAGACACAAAAAGGAGGAAAAAGGAAAGAAGAAAAAAGAAAGAAAACAAGAGAGATCGCATTACTCAGTAGTCCGGGAAGGAAACATTGTTAATATGTCCTCAGAATTAATATCCAGAACGTGCCTCAGCTTCCGATACTTCGTGTTCCACTTCATATCCAGGAAGTGTTTCAAAATTCCTGTCACAAGGTCATTGCTATGACACTTCATTTTGTTCAGCTTTTCTTTAGAAGGTCTTGAACAAATCTGCCAATATATGTCACTTCAAGGTCGCAGCCGGCAGTCGTTAAATTCTATCGCACTTTAGTGATGTCCATAAACCACGTGGCCAAAAAATTGCATTTTTACCCCCCTCCCCTCTGTGACTACGATGTGGAAAATCTTTAACCCCCGTAAAAACCACATGGTCATTGCCGCACCCCCCTCCATTTTTAAAGTATTAAAGAGGGTTCCTCGCCGTCACACTTCATTTCGTCAAAGCCATTTTTGGTCCCATTCACTTCGTCCCAAGATCGTTTTTCACTCAGTCGACTTGACACATTCATCTGGTCACATTCAAGTCCCCGATTCGTTTCGTCACTCAGTCAACTCGAGGCATTCTGCTCGTCACAATACAAGATGTCATGGGTACACATGAAATAACTTGAGGTTACTTGGACCCGAGGGGGGGGGGGGGATTAATAGGTCTCAAATCAAAACAATGTTTAGGATTTCTAAGGGCTAGTTGAAAAGATATAAAGGGGTTAAAATATTTCATTCAAGGTCAGGGAACTTATGATATACAGGGTGTGTCTAAATCCCCGTCACAAACTACTGGTGGTGATTTCCCACAGCGAGATGAAAACAAAAGTTCATATAAACATGGTTCGGATAACGAACTGTTATGAGATTTCCTCAGCTAAAACTGAAGTTCCGTCAGCTACACCTGTTTTTCACATTAAACACAAACAATCTTATAACCGAAATGAACCTATCTTAAGTGCTTCATTTCCAAATTCTAGGACTTACTTCAATCTATTGTCAATTGTAATTGGTTATTTCACTGAAAAATTTTCTTAATTTATTTATTATAAAATTAAAATTTCGGTAAAAAAAAAAAAACACACTTTAAGTCCTTGCTGATAGGTAAGGAAAATGCTGTATCGAGTAAGCTAGCGTCTATGCTTTTCGCAGTATCTAAAATCACAAAACGAGTGTATTTTGTATGACAAAAAATTAAAATTATAGCATCACCAGTAACGCTTTTTTGGGTTGGAACATTTTAAGAGCAGTGCTAGCGATAGGCCTGGTCCCTGGTTCGAGTCCAGGTCGTGGAATTTTTCCTTCCCTTTTCTATGCATCTGTAGAAATAAATTAAGCAATTGAAAGCACTTAGAAATTCAACAAGCGCATAAATTATAAATAAGATGAAGACTTCATAATGCATCAAAAGATCTAAATGTTTCAAAATAAGTTATGAAACAAGGAGCCGCGCTTTAACCTATGCACATAGGACATGTTTGATAGCGACAGCTTCCGTGTCCACGGTGGCTTAGTGGTTAGAGCATCGGGACGGAAACCAGAAGGTCCTTCGTTCGAGTCCAGGCCGTGGAATTTTCTTTACTATTTTTCTATATTTATTCATCAATATCGGAGGTAATGGCGTGAAAAAATCCTCCTAAGACCATATTCCAATTATTATTAATAAATTATGAATTAAATTGTGAGTAATAAAATATATTTGTTTTAAAGGAAAAGAGTTTATTCCAATATGCTAGGATTCATTAGTCTTCATTGAAAACACTGAAACCAAAACGTTAGGCCATGGACCACATGCACGGTCGAGTGGCGCCACCGTCGATTTTGTTTCAAAGCGAGGCTGGGCTGGCAAGCTTTAGTTAGGGTTAAGCTGTACCCATGTGTTGGCAGTACGGTGAAATTTTAGTGAGTTGTGATTTTTGCTTTTTCACTATTTATTGCTAACCTAATAATTAATCTCATATAAAATGGCACATTGCTGTGTGCCTAGATGTACAAATGATCACCGCTACAACAAAGAAAAAATATTTCATCGATTTCCTACTGACAACAAACGTCGTAAGCTATGGATAATTCAAATAAAGAGGGATATTGGACCTTTATTTCAGGTAAATAAATTCATAAGTTAAGCATACATTAAAGTAAATAATTTTCATGGCTCTTAACATATGTAATAAAATTAATAACATTTAAATAAAATTGTATAGATGGAACACTGATTTATAAATAATTAAGGTGATTCTTATTTTTGTAGGTGACACGAAATACTTACGTATGTAGTGATCATTTTGAAGAAAAATTCAAGAACAAAACATTAGCAGACTTACACATATTGACAAAGGATGCCTATCCTTCCAAATTTAAGTGGACCAAGATGTGCAAAAAAGAAAATCACCAAAAAAACGCTTCAGTCTGTTAGTATGAATTATAATGAGCAAATTGATTTATCTTTTTAAATCAGAAAAATGTTGACTAACCGTTTATTTTTATTTGTATTTATATAAAATACAAAACTTAATTAACCATAATTAATTTTAATTAAAAAAAGGTTTACAATTTACTGCATGTATCAATAAATCACTACTTTGTGGGGAAATAAATATTGCTAGTGAGAGAAAGCAAGTATGCAAACATATCAATCAACAAAACTATGCATTTGCCACCACCAATTATTTATGTGGGCATGAAGCATTTATTTTATGTATTTTTCAAGCTAAGCATACACATAAACCAAAAGCACATGCATAATAAAAATTACCATTACTTACTAAACTTTTGCTTTTAGATTATCATTTTCTTGTCATCTGTTTAAATAACACCTTCCAAAATGTACAATAAAAAGAATTAAATTGTACATATTTCAACACAGTAATTTTTATTTTTGCTAATTTAATTTTGACTAATCTTGATAATCATGTATATAAGACTCCACAAAAAATTGTTATCCTCTTTGAAAGTTTGCTTTAACTGTTTTTTCCAAACAATTTTCAATATCACCATGGCAAATATTGGGTAAATACTCTAAACTCGTAGTCCAGTTAGTTGACATTTCAAAAACAGCAGTAATTTACTTGTAATAAAATGCTGCTATGCTAACAAACCGTACGGCCAACACATGAGTACAGCTTAACCCTAACTAAAGCTTGCCAGCCCAGCCTCGCTTTGAAACAAAATAGACGGTGGCGCCGCTCGACCGTGCATGTGGTCCATTACACGAATGGGGCGTGCATATGCGTTTTGTTCTCATTGATGGCGCTAGCGTCAGCTTGATGTATCGAGTTTCCCGCGGTTTATCAATGGCGTTTATTTAATGGAGTTCTTGACGATATTCTTAGCGTTTTTGTTTTTTGTTGTGTTTGACGACAACATGGATGAAGACAGTCTAACAAACGAAACGATTGTTGAACTAAGAGGATACAGGATTAACTCAAAAAAGGATAAGGAGGTTTTAAAATTCCATATCTTTACTCGGGATATTGAGAGGGAAATGGAGTGGATTATAAAAATCAGAACAGGAAAGCCTGTGAGTCCGATTGCCCGGGTCGCAGCTGACGTTTTTCCGACTCCTATTATGATGTAACAAACATGGGTAAGTTATTTAGTGGCTAGATATATATAAATAAATAGATTAATATAACTGCTTGATATTTCTGTAAGACGTAGCATATATTTATAACGAAACGAAAGCCATGGCCGAGAAAAAAGCTTTTTAAAGTCCAGCGAGCAGCCCAGTTCGCGTTTATGCTCTGAATTTATTATTGTAACATATCTAATTAATATGTAAATGATTTATCGTATTATCGAAATTATATTTTAAGAAACTTAGTAGGAAAAAAAATCACGAAAGTTTCGTGATGATGAACTTCAGCTAACGAGGGGCCATATATCGCTATTCAACGTACACCTTCACGGAATATTCGTGATTTTTTTCTCGCATAAATTTCTTAAATAATAATTTCGATAATATGATAAATCATTTACATATTAATGTAATATGTTACAATAATAAATTCAGAGCATAAATGCGATAGGGTTAATCGATGCCAGCCGAGAACGCTACACTGGAATTTTACCCGGCTATTTTCTTGGCCATGGCTTTCGCTTCGTTACCAATGTCTGCTACGTCTTACAGAAATATCAAGCAGTTATATTAATCTATTTATTAAAATATATCTAGCCACTCAATAACTTACCCATGCTTATTACATCATAATCGGAGTCGGAAAAATGTTGGCTGCAGATCCGGGCAATCGGACTCACAGGCTTTCCTGTTCTAATTTTTTTTAATTCACTCCTTTTTCCTCTCAATATCCCGAGGAAAGACATGGAATTTTAAAAACCCCTTATCCTTTTTGAGTTGGAATGACACTGGGGGACGCAACAATTTACGGGCATATTCTAAAAACAAAATGAACTAGCCATTAAAACACAAATAACATCTGTACCGCTGGAATCTCCATACATCAAGCCGATGCTTCGCCCTCTATACGTGAAAAACGGCGAACAGGTAGTGCACGCCCCATTGGCTAAGCAAGACAGCGAACTGTAGTGTCGCTATCAGTTACCACAGTTTCAATATATTTCAAAATATCTCTGTAGTAAACATTTAAATAAAAATTGTTGCTCAAACAACAATGGTCAAGTGAATTTTCAGTTCCGGCATGTGTTTCAAGCCGATGCCAACAATGCTTAAACATGCAACAAAAATGCAAATCTGTTTCCGTAGCGTTTTTTGGTGTCGTTTTTGGCATCACGTTTTACTTTCTTATACTTAGGATAAGGAAGTATTGTAATCACGAAAAATTTCGACCTCCAGATTTTCACTGATGTTCACGTTTTAGGGTCCCTAGATTACGAAAAAGTCTATGGTGTGAGTGTGTGTGTGTGTCCACGCAAGCGTCCAAACGGCTAAAGCTATCGAGACTAAACTTTAAACTTAAGATTATAATCTTCTCTGGAGGTCTGATTAGTTTTCCAGTGGAATCGGTGAAACGGAAGTATCAGTTTACTCCAGCGCCAAAATATAAATTTTGACATATCTCGTTAAACATTGCGTTTATGAAAATTTTGTATGGGATTAAAAGTGTTTCAATTTTAATTATAAACAACTTTTGTTAAGAAAATTTTTCAAAATTCCAACCGGAACTACCAGTTTTACTCTTGTCAAAATCCAGTTTTTGGCTGATTCAGGCGAAATGAGACGGTATAGGAAAATTTGTGAAGTATACAAAAGTGTTTAGAAGCTAATTTTAAACAACCTTTGTTAAGAAAATTTTTCAAAATTCCAACCGGAAGTACCAGTTTTACTCTTGTCAAAATCCAGTTTTTTGCGAAATAAGATGGTTTAGGCAAATTTAGAATCTATACCATGTTTAGAAGCTAATTTGAAGTAATTTTTATTCACAAACTTTTTTAAAATTTCTATCGAAAGTAGATTTTTAAGTTGTTTAATTTTTTTCTGAATTTGGATCAGGTCAATTATGTATAAGAAACTCGGGTGGTGACCACACCTCACTTTTTGTGTAGAGTGATATACATCCTTCAAACATCATCATGTTAAAATCATAAACATGTGCGCATATTTGAGAATAGACTACGTTAAAATATCGACAATCGAACAGTGAGTAAAAAGAAAGACACGAGTGGTCCAGTAGCCAAGCTAGCTTTCCACGCTCGCCCATAGAGTAAACCAGAGGAGATACACTGAACTGGGGGAGAAGCCTGATGAACCTTTTTAGTTCTCCAGAGAAGAAGTCACCAGAAGGGACGAGAGTCAGATTGTAGATTGACGAATAGAGAACCCCAAAATCAGCAGGATCTAAAAGATCCAGTAGTTATGGGAAGACGGCCTTGTTAACGTCATCAAAGCAGACATCCAGGATCTGGCGGGGTCTTCGAAACCTGAGGGAACCCTTAACAACGAGTGGATGGTCCAGAATACCAGAAACCAGAGTATTTTCATGATTCTCCATCTTGGGTAGGCCGACCAGGTGGCCGAGAGGACTAGGGCGTAGGCTTTCTAGTACTCGAGTCCGCCTGGTCGTGGGTTCGAATCCCGCCGTGGGCATGGATGTTTGTGTTTGTCCCGGGCTGCGTACTGTTATAACTTGTGTAAAAGGCGCAAAATGACCTTAGTAGTCGACGCCAAGTTTCTAATAAACCAAACCAACCATCTTGGGTAGCATGTTCTTCATAAGTGTCTGGACAAAAGTGCCTACGTGGGTCATCCCCAAATCGTCATAGATAGAGTGGTCGTTGGCAGCTCTTCTGTCAAGTTGGGCAATGGACCGGAGAGCAACATTTTGGAAGGTCTGGAGATCCTTCCACCTAGATTTGCAAATAAAAGCCCAAGCAGGCATTCCATGGAGTAAAATAGTGCGAATCACAACCTTGTATATCAAGAGTTTGTTATCCACACCAAGAGCGCTGTTTCGCCCCAGAAATGGAATCAAATTGAACTTCTCTTTCTTTGCTTTGTTGAGCGCGTACGGTACTTAACCGGATTTACGTGTTTCGGGCACATACGTGGCCGGATTGACGTGTTTCGGGCACAAGCATGGCCGGATTGACGTGTTTCAGGCACACGCATTGCCGCATTTTCATGTTTGGAGTTGATCATGACACCAAGATATTTATAGCTTTTTACCCACTCAAGTTTCTTGCCAATTAAGAAGAGGGGCTTTGGAGGATTTTTGCGTTTGCGAGTAATAAACATGACTTTGCACTTTTTGACGTTCAGTTTTAATCGCTACTTAGTGAACCAGCTCTCGCACTGATGTAAAGCTTTTTGGAGTCGAGTGATGACATGTGCTGGGTTTCGTGCCCAGGTCATGATGGACCCGTCGTCAGCAAACAAGTAAAGATTACACTTTGCAAACTTGAGAAAGTTAAGGATAAAGAAGTTGAATAAGACTGTCCCCAAGACATAGCCTTAGGTTATACCAGCTTTAACATTGGAGGGTTCAGACAAGGAGTCCCCAACCTTAACACGAAAAGTCCTCTTTGACAGGAAGGAGCGAACCAGAGCAATTAGATCGTCAGGGAACCCGTAAGCAATCATTTTGTAAATGAGTCCATCATGCCAGACTTGGTCAAAGGCCTTTTGGACATCGAGGAAAACGAGACCACTGAACATAGAGAGGTTGAGAGGCCTGGACGGAAGCTGACAAGAGTGGCCTGGACGGAAGCCGAATTGCTCACCTTGAATGAGGTTGTTTGCCTCGCAGTATTCGTTGAACCTCTTGAGTATAGTGCGCTCAAAGACCTGGGAAAGCATGGACAACAAGCTAATGGGCCTATAACTTGTGGGAAGAGCAGGATCCAGTCCAGGTTTGGGAATGGTGATGATGACTGTGTCCTTCCAGGCACTAGGAAAATGGCCATTAAGCCAGCAGTCATTCATACCGTGGTGATAATGCCGATAACACTGGGAGGCAAATTCTTGAGAGCACTGTTGGTAATGGGTCGTTGCCGGCTGCCTTTTTGCTTTTCAGGCGCTTTATGATGTTCAATATCTCAGAGGTGCCAGTGACAGCAGGAAAGGCAAGAGCATGTTGGGTGTAGCCATACTTGTCACTCACGTCTCTGACCTCACGAGTGAATTTGTACTTTGGGCGTAGAGAATTGGATCTTCAGTGAATCTGCGATAATTTGTACTTTGTCCTGGTCATTGCTAACAAAATCGCCACCCTCTGTAAGCAGAGGAGGGAGAACAATAGTCCTGTTGCTCTTAAGGGCCCTGGCCATACTCCAGAGAGAGTTGTCTTGGACGGACAGACTCTTGATTTTGTCGTTCCATTTTTGATTTCTTAAATCATTAATCTGCTCACTTTCCTTGCGGGATAGCCTGTTGTACTTCGTCTTGAAGTGGCGAAACCTGGTACGCTGCCAAAGTCTTCTGAAGGTGATTTTTTTCGTGGATGAGTTGCCTGATGGAGGGAGGAAGTTCCGGAGAGTCTGGACGCTTGCATTCAACCGGAGTAGCGCTAGCATTTGTAGCCATCTTGATGGAGTGAGTGACGTTTTTCATATTTTCGTCAATGTCACTGCTGATGACGGGATCCTGATAGGGAATGTTTCTATCGTTCATAAGTTCTCTGAAAAATTTCCAGACCTGCTTATAAGGAAGATTTATTCTCAAGTTGATATTTATCCCCTCAAAATTTAGTGCGACTGGTAGGTGATCAGATGATAAGGCATTTACTATAAATATATTATAGGGTTTGAAAAACCCCTTGAGATTCTCGTCGAAGATCTGTGTACCCCACTCAGCCATGTTTTGCAGAATAATATCTTTATGACATACAGTACTTGCAAGATGGCCAGTGACGATTTGCCCTCGGATTTGATGGGGCGGTACATTTCTAACTGAAATAAAATCTAAACTTATAGACTAAGTGACTGCCACCCTCGCAAATTTGACCCCAATGAAACAACTGGGTCTAAACTTCATAGTGATGTAGATCTTGCCTAGAGGAATCTGGATACTGAATTTCACGCCTTTACGTACCTAAAAAGCACATAGATATGTTGTCCTCTCTGAATCCCACCCCCGTAATTCCGACCCAAGTGTACCAATCAAAACCAAACTAAGTAGTGCAGTTGTACATGCCCATAGGAAGCTACATTCTGAATTTCAACCTTCTACCTAAAAAATGTAGAAATTTGAAGGGGATGGACTGACATTATAAAACCAATAAGTATAGAACCAATAAGTATTATTCTTCCGCTATTTAATAATATAGATTATGAGCACTTGAGCAATCGTGCGTCGACAAAGCGATTTCACGTGCGCGCGCCGATGCCAGTAATGCTTAAAAGATGAACAGAAAGTAACAATGTATTCCTTCTTGACAAATCGATTGTTTTATGACACGCCATTATCTTTTTATTCTTTACACTCACGTGAATTCGACTTGAAGGGGTCCACGAAAAATTCTGAAAAGTTGATACGGCCGAGCTAAGACCTTGATGGTCATATTTCTGAAAATAAAATTTGAAAAAGTTAATCCGTTTTCAAGTTATCGTGCAAACGGCGGACGGACGGATAAACGTACAGACCAAGGGCGCATTCGTAGAAGTAGCTTTTATGCTATAGCTCCTAATAACTAGAAAGGGTCTTAGAGTAGCAAAATTGTAGCGTTTTAATAAGCAAACCTACGTTGAGGATGAAGTTGCACTTCGAATCGCGTAGGTTTGCTTATTAAAACGCTATCATTTTGCTACTCTAAGACCCTTTTTAGTTATTTCAATTTCAGCAAAATAGACCACGATGTAACTATTGCACTTCTACTTTACTAAGCCAAATTTGGCGACGAATTTTCTTCATCACGTGAAGTGAGAGCCGGTGTACCGAAATGTTCTGTTGTGTCTGATTCTAAACTTGAATATTAATATTCAGAAACTGAAGAGAAACAAAGCGATTAAAACTTCAAAGCCTGATTTGGTGGTACATAAATTCATTAAGCTTTTACCTAGTTTCACGCAAAATAAAAGACACGCTTTCCTAAAAATAATATTACTAAATGCGTGTTCTATGTGTGATTCCATTCTAAGTATAAAATTACTTCTGTATTAAGCTACTGGAAATACAAAAGGGAAAATGGTTTGTTTTTAAAGAGTCGATTTCAGCGTCTTAATGTCACTGTTTGTAAAGAAATATTTCAATATTGTTTGAATTTATTTATTGACTAATTTGTCCTTGTTCACCTGCTCACAATTTCCTTAGGAAGATTCCCCGTTACGAGGGCTGATTTCGAAATGATGAAACATGCTTTTCATCTTTTCTTGGAGTTTACCTTAGAGGAAAATTCCAAACACATCCGGATTCTACAGAACCCAGATTCATAAGAATAAAATAATAATGTATTTTGCTCTGAACTATGCTGTATTCTATATTAGATTAGGATTATTGACAAAATTCGTTCCCTTGACGGGGAAAGGGGAATTTCGAAACCTCGATAAAAGTGAACGGTAAAATGGGGAGGGGCATCAAAGTACGATCGTTTGCCTATATAATCCTAAAAAAGTCGCCTTTGTTTATGTACGTGGTTTGGCCCATTCTTCATGTGAAATATTTCATCTGTTAAAGAGTAGTTGAATATAGATGTATTCCGTATGTTCATTTGAGTAAGGGCGTTGGGTTAATGCTACTAAGGGGAAGTGGGGGAGGGTGGTTTTTTTTCTTATTGATGACTTATTCACTACAGATTTTTAATTCATAATATTCATGATTTTTCAATTGAAAAATCATTACCTATGCTTGGAGACATATCTCCAGTTAATAATTATTATTTTCCTTTGTGAGTTCATAATATTCATCTTGTAAATTTTCTGGTACAACCCATATAAGAAAAATTAGAATTTTCGTAGTTTTACAACCACTAAAAATAATGATAAATAGTTTCGCATTATTAGATGCGGTATCCGGCTGAAATGCAACTACACGTTTTGAAGTGTTCGTTAGAACAAATGAAATTGTTAATATTCTAGGCTAATAACTTGGACCTGCAAATATTCAACTTATCTATGACCTGCAAAGTTTGGGCGTCTCTGTAATATACTTTAATATGCGTCTCTGTAATATAAATTCCAACGAGTAGTTTCCGAGTTACGCAGTCAACATCATAACACGTGCTCACATGTGAGCATTAACCGCCACATGTAACTTGGAAACTACTCATTAGAATTCGATCAAATTTTAACGGTGTACACGGTTTGATGTACCCTATCATTCCTCCAAACATCATTGTCCTAGGTGTTATAGAACCTGAGTTATTAACTTGTTGATCTTAGTGGCGGCATTTTTATATCTGTTCATATCTCGGTTATCGTTCGAATTCGAACCCGTGTTCATATGAACTTTTTTGCTTAGAATCATCCATACTACCTCCTCTACAAGTTTGTGACAGGGTTTCAGATACACCATGTACATTAGATGATGATACATTTTCCAAAATCAAAAATTTGAATATCCTGATTGATTGGTTCAGAACAATAGAATATTTGCATATAGAGTATTGATAGAATCATTATAAAAGGATGTTAAAAAGCTTGTTATTCTGAATCAATATCGGAGTGTTAACTAAAACCACATTTATGACAATAGGCTCAAACATTTTTTATACATTCCCTACATCAAAGTAAGTAACTCTACGGTGTTGATTTTCATCTAACATAATATCTTACAAAAACATTCGCAGTCAGATTTACTGAAATTAACTTGCTCTATAGACACATGTTTCTTTGAAAGTGCACGTCGTACAGATTTTCAGATATCACTGAAATTAAGGAAAAGCTCATTTAACATTAATTTTGAAAATATTAATTTAAAACGACATATCAAAAATCTGTAAAAAATACTAGCATACTTCTTGATATCTTTTCTAATGGCCACCCAAATTTCAAAGTGGAATTACTTTTAGAAGCATAGAAAATAAATGTGAAATGATGTAATTTAACTTAAAAGTTAACTGCTCATGACGTGTCGTCGCTTCAAGGATGTCGCCTGAGCCATTGCTGTATTCCGGCTCCTGCTCGCAAATCAAACCTGCGCACATGGTCTCATAAATAACTTAATACTGATTGAACTACTTGTAATTCCATCCTGTGATTTCATAGCGTTATACAATGAATATGAGGGAATTAAACTCTATTTTTTTAAAATAATTTTCGAGCACTGTTTTTCAAGTTAATATAGGATTTTATAAAGTTAAAATGCACTTTCCCCCTCATATTTTATTTTGAAAGAAAAAAGTCATTCATTTTAGCTTCAATTTGACTTCTACGACGAATATAGTCCGAGATATGGTTCGTTTTATGTGATGAGATGGAATTTTGATAATTAATTATAACTAAATTATATTTTTATCTGACAAATGAAACCATGCATGCCTTATATTTTATCCACTAGAATACACTGATAAAGTCTGAGGAAAAGCGGAGATCCTAAAGTCAATTTCACCCGATTTTAACCGATTTGACGTGGAATGACTCAAAAGTAATATTTCCTTAGCAACGAAAGACGTGATCGCCCCTCACGAAACCAGACAGACCCCCAAAAAACTGCTGCACAAGCGAGTTGCTCACAAGCCAGTGTTTTGAATCATTACAAAAACTGTGCAAATATATCAAACAATCGCCGAAACTGCGGTCGAAACAGGTCAGCATCAGCTCGAAATGATCGACACCTCAAGAGGACTGCAAAGAAGAATCGTTTCAGAAACATCTGCCATCTGCAGTAAAAGAGTGGTGTCGTCGATTCACAATATTACGACGACTGCATACCATGAAGTATCAGTCAAGAAGTTCTAAAACCAAATCTTTGCAAACACATAAACAACGACAATCGGGTGAGATTGTGTAAAGAAAGACTGTTCTCGGATGAAGCCGACTGGAAAAGAGTACTGTTAGCGATGAAAGTCTTGTCAGCATTGGAGAACAAGGTCCTCGAGTATGGCGACTAAAAGAGGAAGCTTTTAACAGAGATTGTTAATGGTGTTGAAGAAATGCGCATTCTTAACGGACATGTAAATTTGAGGTGTATCAAGAAGTCCTTGAGCACTTTCTGTTGCCAGCAGCAGAAGAACTGTGCAGTGATAAGTTGTTTTTTTTTCAAGCGTTTTATCTTTCATACATCTAAAAGCACCATGTAGTAGCTAAGAAAAGCAATTACAAGTCCTTCCTTGCCCCATACAATTCATCCGACCTCAATCCTATTGAGAATATGTAGAGGCATGATAAAGAAGTTTCAATTAAAACTCAATCTACGAGCAAAAGGGATAATCTTAACAAACACTTAAAGCATGCCTGGTCATGTATAAAAAAGGAGAGCTGCCCTTGTAAACACTTAAATTAAGAGCAGTCATTCCAGCTCTTAGTGATGCAAAAACGTTTTACGGCTGGTTACAGTGATAAGCCATTAAAATATTTACTTGAATTAGATTTATTTATTAATATTCTAATAAACTGAACCAATAATTCAGAATATCCTTTTTTTTTAATTTTGGATTATATACCACCATTTGCAGGAAGATAATAATGCAACTGTATCAGTAGTCATTGCATACAATAAAGCGGAAAGTTTTTTCGTTACGTAACTATTGTTGTAGAAATTTTGTGATTATTCTAATTTTTTGCATATGGATTGTATAAGAAATTGAACCAAATAGATTTATCTATATTTTCGCAAAATACCCGTGATCCTAAAGTCCAACATTATTGAGTTACTTAATAATCACATTCTCAGTTTTCCAATAATGTAAGAAATCTTCTTCTATAATTAAAAAAAAAATAGATTCCTGCTCTGTCTGTCTTCTGTACGCTTTTTTCCGGGGTTTTCATTTGCTGATGCAGCAATACTTTACTTGCCTTGGCAATAGAAATGTACGTTTCCATGAATTATTAAAAATGAGCAGAAGATATAAAGATCTCGCTCGAGGGGTCAAAGGAGACACACGTGTCTTCTTTGTGTGTGTATTTGTAGAATTTCTGCTTGCGTTGTGCTCTTAAATGCACTTTTTCATAATGGAAACCAGTGATAATGCTTCAGTAGACCCTTCCGTGGCAACAAGAACAGACGGAACTCCGGCAGCAAGAGTGACAGCAGGAATGTCAAGACCACGAAGCTCCCTCACGAAGTACAGACGGCGCATTCAAGATGCACTCTGTCATCGGATTGGTTCGCTCACGATGGCAGAGTGGACGTGCACCGATGTACTCGCAACTATACTTCGATATTTCCAAAGATGGAAAGGCATACTAATAAGAGGTATCTCATGACCAACAATGCAAGGCAATATTGTGCGGACAAACAATATAAATCTAATGACCAGCAATGCAAAGCAAAGTTTGTGCAATATAAATAAGGTTAATTAAGGCATGTAATGAAGATTCAATCCCAACTCTGCGAATTATAAAACAAAATTGAATTTGTAACACTGTATAGAATTCCTGCTCTTCGGTCTTTTCTTGGAATTGAGAGCTCTTATAAGCTAACATTTTCTTCAAAATCTTTACAAATGGGCAATAACTGGAGATAATGGAGAGTTGGCAGACTATTGAGAAACCGTGGAAAGATGGCAGAGGAAGCAGTCAATTGTGTTTCGCTAGAGAATTGCTGCAACTGATGAGTGACCAGTGGTCCTCGAAGTTCGCAGGTGGCCATCGACGATCAAAGCATTTCAACAGAATTAACGGCGACTGCTAGACTACACCAACTGATGAATGCCCAAGTTTTGCTTCAAGACATCGAGAGCAAAGTGCGAATTGCAATAAAAGATTACCAAGTAACGAATAACTCCACTCAAATTGTTTGAATTGCAGAACACAGAAAAACAAGTGATTTTTTTTAGGATGAAGAAAAACCAAGTTCTATGGAAGAAATTGAGGTCGCCTATCGAGCAGCTGTTGAAGAGGACACGTAACGAATGACAGGACATCAGCGCCGTTTTTCAAATCGTGTGCTTTTTGAGGACGTAGCCAACAACAGGGTTGATGTAGTTGCATTGCCGCTTGAGGGGTTGGAGCAGATTCATTAATTGGGAGGAAATCGAAGAGCTTCTGCCATAGCCTGGGCCTTACTCGGGCTGTTTTTTGATGAAATTTTGCAATATCTGAATATACAGAAAATAAAGAACACATGAAAAAAGCTTGTGAACTAAAGCCAGGGATGAAGATACGTCAGTTCAGAGTATTGTTTCATTTTCATTCTATTTCCATCCATTTTCTAAACCACATATACATTTTTTCTCCGGCATTACGTAAAACTCACTCTGCTATACACAGCATTCCAACATGAGCGATGCCGGATAGAGATGCTAGAGAGCCACAGTTGGCCATAAATGTTTACTGTATTAATTATAAACTTTTTAATGTGTTCATTTTTACTGTATATTCACATTCAAATATAGCGAAATTTTATCAAACAGAAAAAAACCAAAGCGAGAAAAAAACAAAACAAATAGGGAACAGCGAGTCAAACATTGAGAAAAAATAACAAAAAGTCAAGAGAGAGAAAAAAGTAGGATGTCCGAGTTGAACAGAGACAGCGTTGGAAATAACAGAATACATAGAAGGCGCACGAAAATCTGTCTGGAGTTTCACACTTGCTGTCCGTTTCTGTTGTCTTTAACTAGTTCTCTCTAAATAATTGGTATCTCTTAATTTAGAATGCTGATGTTTGATAAAATTGTTGATTTAAAATCTTCATCTACAACAAGTCGCTGGATATTTTATAAACATTCTAACGCTCTAAATCTTATTAATGTGCGCACTGTTCATATTAATGAATTAAATTATTTATGCAAGCACACAGACTTTCTTCGCTAATAACCATGAAGCCGGGTTGGTTTTAATAAGCTTCTTCCTCGTGCTTAATTTATAAATACTCTTGAGAAATCTAAACCGTTTTGGTTAGCATAAACAGCTATTTTCAAACAACATTTAAATTAATTGCAACGAAGTTCTTCAGTTCGCTCGGCAGTCATTGAAGTTGGTGAATACAAAGAACATGTGGGCGATGAGGCAACGTTTAAACTCCATATATCACCTGAGGGTTCAAATGGGATTTGGAAGACGCGTGGATCAATATATATGTGGAACTCTAATGAAGAGCGGCCGTGGCATTTTATTATTCTAACTTCAACGAACATCCATATGTGCAAGTAAAATACGAGTAATAATTTTCAGTAAACGTTCATAAATTAGTTGGTTTTGAACAAAAGCTTTTACTGATATTCATTAGAAATGTTATTGCTCATTTCATTAATTGAAAGATTTTATTTCCGATCTTGTACGAGGGTCACCTAAAAAGACATGGCATCTATTTTTTTTTTTTTTGCAGGCAAATGTGTTGTTATACAAACATTTCATAATATACATATGTAAATAGATAATGCACATTACCAATAATTTTGTTACATGGGTTAATTCAGGAAGTATTGTAGACAAGGAAGAAGAGTAAAAATCGGTAGGCGATGCATTATTACGGTATATGATTTTTTTTTAATTTTTACTCTTCTTCCTTGTCTACAATACTTCGTAAGTAGTCTATGTAACAGACATTATTGGTAAAGTGCATTGTATATTTTACACACTTTTATTTAAAGGGCTAATAACATCAAAAATATCGCTATCGAGATAATAAATAATCAAAAAGAATGTAGCAAAAAAAAAAAGAAAAAACAAGTTTTTATGGAAAAAGTTAAAAAATTTTTAAAAAGAGGCAACAAATGAGCGAAAAGAGGGGTCCTCTCCATCCAAAAACGTTAACAAAGAGATAAATGAGATAACAAAGCCTGGAAGTAATTTTTCGATTGAAAAATGAAAGGATAAATTCTGTGACCCGGATTCGAACCAGAAACCTCGACTATCATGGCCGACGCCTCTACCAATTGGGCTATCGCAGACACCCGGACCACAAGGTGTCTTAAAGACAACCAAGCTGTCACGGTTGAAAGCCCAATGGGAGGCGGGCTCCCGGCTCTTAGATCGAGAATTTCTCCGATCCAAACCATCAGAAAGTTTGATGAACTCACAGATAATAATAATAATTAGAAACTGGAGATTGTCTCCCAACGCAGGTAATAATTTTTAGATTGAAAAATGGAAGGATAAATTCTGCGACCCGGATTCGAACCAGGAACCTCGACTATCATAGCCGATGCCTCTTCCAATTGGGCTATCGCAGCGAGGCCAACGAGAGATAGGCCAGGCAAGACATCCTAAAGAGAAAGCCGTCATACATTGTTACATCATCATAATAGTGCAAATTCAGGGCTTATTATTGGTAACAATACACTATTATTGTTAATCGTATTTCTACCAATGATAAGCCCGAAATTATGACTTCTTACGATCATGTAACAATGTATGAATTTTCAGTGCACAGGCTTTCTTTCTAGGAGGTATTGGCCCTGGCCCGTGACCACCGAGAGACAAGGCCTGTGCGCGGAAACGTCATATATTGATATTCATCATTAGAAGGTATTGCTATTCGTATTTCTGCCAATAATAAGTCTTAAATTAGCCCTTCTAAGGGTGATGTAACAATGTATGACGTTTCCGCGCTCAGGCAACACCACCTAGACAGAAGGCCTCTGCACAGAAACTGTATACATTGTTACATCATCATCAAACGGCTAAATTTAAAGCATATTATTGGTAAAAATACGATTAACAATAGCCGCTTTCGTGTGATGTAACAATGCATGACGTTTCTGTGCGCAGGCCTTCTGTCTAGGTGGTGTTGGCTCAGGCCTTGTCTCTCGGTGGTCACGCCTGGCCTGTCTCTCGTTGGTTCTCGGTTGGCAGCTTAGCCAACGAGAAAGACAGGCCCTGCCAACACCTCCTAGACAGAAGGCCTGATAAAGGAAACGTCAAACATTGTTACATCATCATTAGTCGACAAAATTTAGGGCTTATTACTGGTAGAAATAGGATTATAATGGTCGACTAATGATGATGTAACAATGTATGACGTCTTCAGGACTTCTGTCTAGGTGATATTGTCAACACCATCTCTACTCAAGGCCTGAGCGCGAAAACTTCATACATTATAATACGGAGTAATGTTTAATCGTATTTCTACTAATAATAAGCCCTAAATTTGGCCGCTTGATGATGATGTAACAATATATACACCTTTTGTCCACAGGCATTCTCTAGGAGGTGTTGCCCTGGCCAACACCACCTAGACAGAAGGCCTGATAACGGAAACGTCATACATTATTACATCATCATTAGTCGACCAAATTTAGGGCTTATTTTTGGTAGAAATAGGTTTAACAACGGTCGACTAATTATGATGTAACAACCTATGACGTTTCTGTTATCAGGCCTTCTGTCTATGTGTTGCCCCAGCGCGGAAAAATCACCTGATCATAGTAGTCTGGCCAACAATCCAACCTTCATTGTTTCCAACAAATGGAAAAATATTGATTGTTAAAATCCAAGATGGAAACAATGGAGATTACATTGTTACGGTATGGTCAGCTGACTTTTCCACGCCGAGGCATGACCACCGAGAGAGAAGGCCTCCGCAATGAAACTGAATACATTGTTACATCATCATAGATAGTGCAAATTCAGGGCTTATTATTGGTAGAAATACGAATAACAATGCACTATCTATGTGATGCAACAATGTATTTAGTTTCATTAAGGAGGCCTTCTCTCTCGGTGGTCACGGCCGGGGTCTGTCTCTCTCGTAGGCCTCGGTTGGGAGAGTGTGACGTCATCTTAGCCAACCCGAGGCCGATGAGATTTATAGATCCTGTAAATCTCGTCGGGCCTGTGAAAGGCCACCTAAAATACAAGGCTTGCCCACTGCAAGTGTTTTTTCGTTTGTTGTAAACAATGAAGATTCCATTGCCACCCGTCGTTTGATGACGCAGTAAGCAGGCTTTGTCTAATGTGTCTGTGAATTACGCCATAGCGTGTAAATCTCGTCGGCCTCGTTTTGGCTAGGCTGACTTCACAAGTAACGCTCTTGCAGGAGTTGATAAAATTCAAAATGAATTATATTATCAGAAGCAGCCTTAAAATTATAATCTCTTTATTAAAATGAAGTATTAAAGGAATAAAGTTGATATTTAGTATCAGTAAAGTACTCAAAACTATATGGATTCCACTTCCGATATAGTTTCATTTGCCCTTTAACTTCCGTTTGTGTGTTTGTGCGCAAATTTTGTAATCAACATTTTGCCCACTTCCTGGCTATCTACAGCTCTTCAACTTTCCCCAACGGCGTCTTATCGATGACAATCGTTAGTTTCACTAGTCTTTCATTTATTCGCAAGTAATTTAATATTTAAGTTTAATATGTTTACAGTGCAATCATAACGTAATGACGGCCTGTACTGTTGTTTATTGCTATCGTTATTAATTGGGTATGTAATTGTTGTTAATTTCATCATCAATGCTAGCAAAGTTGCTGATTGTGACGTCTTTGTAGAGAGGATTGTTTATGATTAGCCAGCGGAAATGCATTGTAAACACTGTCCCGAGATAGAGAAGTAGCGGTCTGGGTCGTAACCACCGAGAGAGAAGGCCTCTGCGATGAAACGTAATACATTGTTACATCATCATAAATAGGGCATTATTATTCGTATTTCTACCAATAATAAGCCATAAATTTGCCCTAACTATGATGATGTAACAATGTATTACTTTTCTTCGCAGAGGCCTTCTCTCTCGATGGTTACTTCTGGGTAGACTAAGGTTTTTTTGGTTTTAAAAGATTTTTAAAAGCATGGTTTTTTTAAAAATAAAGATTAAAAAGAATAAAATAAGAAATATAAAATAAAAACCTTTAAAGCACACATTTTCACCTTAAAAAGTGCAAGAAAAAGTAAAAAATGAAACTTTAAAAAAAGGTAAAAGTGTAGTGGCGTAATCAAAAAAAGGTAAACGTTATTTGAAACGAAGTTTAAAAACATGATTTAGCGTAGTGATACTGTTGAGATAAGAAACCTCAACTGCAACAACGTAAGGCTTTTATTGCTGAATGGAACTTCAGATGAGAAAGCAATTTTACTTTTTGATATGGCCTAATAGTAAATGTTAGTCAGCTGTACGCAATATTAGAGAGTTTAAGTTA
>JAHWFO010113595.1:0-35185 GCA_023313115.1 Rhysida immarginata | reverse complement strand
CTTTACCCTTAACATTGGTGCAGTCCCTCGATTGGTGGTTTCCAGCGCACTTATTACGATGGTTGTACCAAAAGTAAGGTTCCCATATTTTTTACAAGTAGAAAACATTGTTTATTGTTATTAATTTATACATCGTTGAAAAGCTTACACTGTTGTCTATTTTTCAACATAGTCTCCATTTTTTTCGACACACTTTTGAAGACGGTGCTCCAGCTTTTGTATTCCTAAGTCGAAGAAGTCTCCCGCCAATCCGTTGAGGAAGCGTGTGACCTCTGCTCGGACTTCATCGTCGCTCTTGAAGCGTTTGCCACCTAATAGGGAAGAGGTGATAATCGCTGGGGGCTAAGTCCGGGCTGTACGGGGGATGGGGCATAACAGTCCACCCAAATTTCTTCAAAAGCTCCTGTGTTTGACGAGCGACGTGGGGTCGAGCGTTGTCGTGAAGAAGCACTACTCCCTCCGTCAGTCGTCCTCTCCGGCGATTCTGGATTGCTCGCCGGAGTTTGGTCAATGTTTCACAATATCTGTCTGAGTTTATTGTCGTCCCAGGTTGCGATGAGGAGTACCCCCTTCCGATCCCAAAACACAGTCGCCATAACCTTTCCTGCCAGGACAGTGACCCTCCGATCTTTCAGCAGCTCACTGTTGATCTTCTGGGCAATCGAATCCGAAACCGGCGGTCTTCCACTCCGTTCTTCATCGTGAACTTCCGTGCGACCCTCAGCAAAAGCCCTGCACCATTTTCGGACGTGCTGAACGGACATGCACTTTTCACCATAAACCTCAGTCAGTTGCCGATGAATCTCCACGGGCGGTAACTTCCTTGCATGGAGAAACCGGATTACTGCTCGAACCTCGCACTTGGCGGGAGCGGCGATCAACACTTCCATCTCTGACGGCTGCCAAGCGAACACTGAGCGCCGTAGGAATCGCTCGAGAGTGCGGGAATCACTGCGCACGTTACTGTTGTCGGATTTAGCCTAGCATCTTCCCTCGAGGCTGTAGCTCATTGGGAACCTTACTTTTGGTACAACCCTCGTACATCGAGGCGTTTCGGTACAACCTTGAGACACGTGACCAAAACGTAGGCAGTTATAACGCTGCAAGGGTGTTTTGTTACCTCTAAATATTTCTACAGTAACAGCCAGCGGACCGACACGTTTTAAACCTAAGAAGGACTTATTATGTTAAGTATTTTGGAGGATAAACCAAAATCATTGGCATTTCCACTGAACCATTTGCTTTTTTAAGCCTTATTGCTTTCTTCGGAAAATAATTAGCCTTTCTGACGTCGTCGGCAAAGTCTTCGAGGTCATACGTTGTGTCGATATTTCGGACAACGTATTTCAGCATTTTTTCGGATTTTAGTTGGTGATGCTGGATTTTCAGAACATCATTGCTTTTGACTCCAGACACTATAATCTTATGGGTCTCTTCGTCCTGGCACTTTATTTTAATGGTATCCTTTCTACCTGTGTGTGCGACGATTTTATCTAGGGGCACATGCTTGGTGATCTCTTCCAGAATCTCCTTGAAAGGTTTCCCGTGGTGGCGAATGATGATCGGAGGAACATATACATTTCCTTCTCTTTGATTTGTGTGGACAGATTTCTTGTTTTTATCACGGAAGGCAACAGCAGCTACGTCTCTGATGGCCGCTTCACTGGAGATATTGTCCACACGCACGGTTTTTTTAGAGTTTTTATTTACAGCAGTCACTGACTTCCCTCCCTTCCAAAATGTTGCTCTCCGATCCATTGCCCAACTTGACAGAAGAGTTGCCAACAACCACTCTATGACGGTTTGGGGATGACCCACATAGGCACCTTTGCCCAGACACTTATGAAGAACATGCTACCCGAGATGGAGAATCACGATAATACTCTGGTTTCTGGACCATCCACTCGTTGTTAAGGGTCCCCTCAGGTTTCGAAGGCCCCGCCATATCCTGGATGTCTGCTTTGATGACGTTAACAAGGCCGTCTTCCCCAACTACTGGATCTTTTAGATCCTGCTGATTTTTGGGGACTCTATTCGTCAATCTACAATCTGACTCTCGTCCCTTCTTGGGACTTATTCTCTGGACGACTAAAGAGGTTCATCGGGCTTCTCTCCCAGTTCAGTGTACCTCCTCTGGTTTACTCTTTGGGCGAGCGTGCAAAGTGAGCTTGGCTCCTGGACCACTCGCGTCTTTCTTTTCACTACACTGTTCGATTGTCGATTGTCACTGACTTCCCTAGTTTGATCATCATTTAGCTTCCTCTTATTTTTAATTCTAGTTATTGAGATGGACTCTGCACGGTTTAGTAGGGGATCGTCATTGTCTTGCATGGGTTCAACGTCACCTACTAACATTGGCGTATTAGTATAGGATGCATTGAGAGAGCTCATCATTTCCCTTGTTGTGTTTTCAAGACTAGCAAGGTCATTTGCAGCTTCACTACGGGCATTCAAAATCTCTGATTTTAACCCATCAATCTTAGTGTCCAGACTACTAACATTTTTGGACAGCGTTTCTACCTTGGATTCTAGGTCTAAATATTTCTTGTGTAAGAGCGTACGTAAAGCCTCAAGCTGCTCATTAATAACGACATCAAAGGCCAGGAATCTAGGATCCTTACACGCATCTTTGTAGGCTTGCTCACATGGTAACACTTTACCGTCAGCATATTTAATTGTAACGGTAGCAGATTTCGATGCAGCGCCTGCCGCCATGAAGCACGGAATTAGTGCGGAATTTGCCGTCCTTAGAAGGACGCACCTACTCAGAACGACACAGTTAAAAGACTTAATAAAAGCCCTACCTTGTTTGTCTTCTTTGAGATTCCACTGACGCGCTCACAATAGCAAACCAGGATCAGCGACCAATCACACGAGCACCTCAAATCACAAACCAGAAGTCCAGAACGAAGCCCAACCACAATGTTCAATCCAGATACTTTCATCCAGACTATAGATACCAACGATGAATCGATGACAAGAGAGATGAATGCCTCTCCATCTTGCTCCATGGAATGCCTGCCTGGGCGTCTATCTGCAAATCGAGTTGGAGGGAACTACAGACCTTCCAAAATGTATCTCTCAGGGCCATTGTTCAGCTCGATAGAAGAGTTGCCAACACTTACTCCATTTAGGAAAACCTCGGTATGTCCCATAGTGGGAGTTATGTCCAGATGCTTATTAAGAAGTTGCTTCTCATAATTCCTTGGTTTCCAGTATATAGGATCATTCTCTAGACTTTAGGGGTTCAATAAGGATACGAAGACCCCTTCATCTACCGAGAATCAATTTCGATGATATCAATGAGGTCGTCTTCCCCGACTTCTGGATATCTTAGCCGCAGATGCTCAGTCTTTTCGCTACACTGTTCGATTGTGGATTGTCGAATTGAAAATATGCTCCTAGTTCAGACAATGGTCAATCAAATTTCCCTCCACCAAGAGGAGGCAATTTTCTTCTTTCATACTATGGGTGACCTTTGTGGGTACATCAGGCTTCTTTTCTAGTTAAGTGTATTTCCTTTGGAATAGGCTTATGAAGGGTGAGATTATGGAAGCTATGCTTCAAGTTCCATACGAATACCGATACAATACACTGTTCGATTGTCAATTGAAAATATCCCACTCATACTATCCCGCCTCGTGAACAACCGCGAGAAACTTTGTTCTTCTTCATAAAGTGGTAAGTTTCCTATACATTTGTTATTTTTACTTAAGTTGGCTTATTATTGATGATGGTGCTTTATTGTAGAAAAATTGATTATTTTAAGCAACCTCTTGTATAAGGAATGTCCCAATTAAATGTTCTAAAGGTGTAATTAATTATTTTTGTAATTTTTTTTTTCATTCTATTGTTAATTAAATGTTATTTTTTTTGGCAATTAAGATGACAATTTTTTATTCTTGATGATTCTTTGAGTATTCGATTCCTTACTCATAATTGCAAACTATCGGGATAGTATCGAGTTAACAAAAAAACTATCGTGATAGTACTATCGATAGTCTTTTCTCACAATCACCCATCTCTAGTTAAGTCATCCAGAGGATAAGATAGGGTCCTTTTCTATAAGGACGATAGAGTTGATTGTTGATTGACGAGGGGCACGACGAGCTTGAGATTCAGTATTCGGGAAAAATGGCCTTTTGGATGTCGTCGAAATTGATCTCCAGGACGTGTCGAGGCCTGCGATGCCTGAGGAAACTTCTAAACGTGACTGGCTGCTCCAGAATATATCTGCAAGCAGACAATCGAACAGCGCAGGGAAGAAAAACAAACGAGCGGTCCGGAAGCTATGCTTCCACTGCCATACTCATCCAGTAATATAGCCAAAAGAAATACGCTGAATTAGGAAAGAAGCCAGATGAACCTGGTTAAGTCATCCACAGGATACGGAGGAGTCCTTTCCTAACAGGACGATAAAGTTGATTGACGATAGGACGAGGAAGATACTGAGGCCTGCGATGCCTGAGTAAACGTCGAAAAGTGAGCGGGTGATCCAGAATATCTGCAAGCAGAGGATTGGGATGGTCCTTAATCTTCGGAAGCAACTTCTTCAGCGACTCCTGGACATAGCTACCAATTGTAGGTATATGGAAATCTTCAGCAATAGAAATATTTGTTGCAACTCTCCTGTCAAGTTGGGCGATTGTCCTCCGGGTAACGTTTTGCCCGGAAAGTTTGGAGATCCTTCCATCTGGGTTTGCATATTGTAGCCCAGGCAGGCATACCATCAAGAAGAATGATTCGTATAACCATCTTATAAAGCAAAAGTTTGCTATCCATTCCAAGGGCGCTGTCTCGCCCCTGAAGAGCAACTAGACTGAACTTTGCCTTCTTAGCTTTATTTATCGCATAGGAGACGTGGTCACCCCAATTTAGCCTGGCATCTATCACCCAATTTAATTCCATGCAATCGACAATCGATCGAACAGTGAAGTGTACATTTTTTCAGATGGGACGAAAGCAGCGCTTTCACAAAGCTCATCGAACCAGAATAAATTCCAAACGAAATACACTGAGGTAGTCAAGAAGCCTAACCAACCCCAAGCGGTTTTCTATATTATACAAAAAAGAAAATAAGATTGACGATTGTCAGCAACAAAATACAAACGAAATAAAAATACAAGGAAAAAGAAGATTTCACATCTTCCAATAGTCCGGGAAAGAGACGTTGCTGATGTCTTCAAAGTTTATGTCAAGAATGTGCCTTGGTTTTCGATACTTCATATCCATTGAGTTCTTCAGTATTCCAGTCACTAGGTCATTGTCATGAATCCTCATCTTCTGCACCATAATCAAAAGGAGATCCTGTATAAACTTTCCGATGTGCACCATGTCTAAATCCGAGTGGATGGGATTGGTTTTTCACAGTCCTTCTGTCAAGCTGGGCAATGGTCCTCAGGGTAACATTCTGGAATGACTATAGCTCACTACATCTGCTTCTATAGATAGTCGCCCACGCATGCATTGGGAAGTAATATGGATGGAGGAGTATGGTCCGAATAATCGACTTGTACAGAAGTAACTTATTGTCGATGCTGAGAGAGCTATTGCGGCCCAGGAGAGCTATGAGACTGTACTTAGCCCTCTTCGCTTTGTTCAGAGCGTAGGTAACGTGACGATTCCGAGAGATTCTTGAGTCGATGATAACGCCAAGGTATTTGTAGTTGTCTACCCAGTCCAGTTTCTTATTGAATAGTACAAGAGAATCTGGGGGACGCTGGAACTTTCTGTTGAAGTACATAGCCTTGCACTTTCCGACATTAAGGTTCAGCTTCCAGCAGTTGAACCAGTCTTCGAACATCTTCAAGACGTGCTGCAGACTAGTGAAAACGTGAGCCGGCTTGTGTGCCCAAGTCATAATGGCAGTATAGAAATATAGATTATAATTTTTAGGGTTCGGAAAATCATGCACAAATAATTAAATTGCTCGGGCCCGAAGACAGAACCTTGAGGGACACCGGCCTTTACAACACGGGGCGAGGATAGATTTTCACCAACTTTAGCCTGGTATGACCTGTCAGTGAGAAAGGATTTCACCATCAAAATCAAATTAGGAGGAAACCCGTCTCTAATCATCTTGTAGACAAGGCCCTCATGCCACACCTGGTCAAAAGCTTTACTGACATCGAAAAATACCACCCCACAGTACCTGGAGAGGTTCAGGGGGGTGCTCAGGTCTTCAACGAGCCTCCATATGTGCATCGTACAAGAGTCACCGAAAAAGGTCATTTGCTAGACAGTGGTCTTGGAATCTGACAAGGATCGTTCTCTCCAACACCTTGGACATCGAGGGTAGCAAGCTAATAGGTCGGTAACTCGCCGGAATCGCAGGATTTTGCCCCTGCTTGGGGATACTCAACACAATAGATTGTTTCCAAGATGCAGGGAAGTAGGAAAATTTTCAGCAGTCGCTAATGATATTGGTGAGAAAGTCAATAAATTTCTTTGGGAAATTCATAAGGGCGTTATTGCTCACCTTGTCTCTTCCGGGAGCCTTCTTCTTTTTCAGTTTAGTTATGACGGTGGCGAACTTTCCGGCCTCGATGTTGTTCTTCGTTAAATGCTGCGGGGTTTCATCAAAATTGACAAGACCATATTCCACACGCTGAAACATAATTTGACTCTCGGGATTATTGTTGATAGGAGTAACAAATTGCTCCAAGGGAAATGCACTGAACTTGAAAAGAAGCCTGATGTACCCACAAAGGTCATACAAAGTATGAAAGAAGAAAATTGCCTCCTCTTGGTGGAGGTAAATTTGATTGACGATTGTCTCAACTTGGAGTATATTACATAGTAAGCCACAAAAAAAACGAAAAAATTTATGAAAGCCAGTAATCTGGGAAGATGACACTGTCAATGTCATCAATTTTGACATCAATGATATGTCTTGGATTACGGTGCCTTTTTCTACGTAGAGAATGTTTTACAATGTCAGAGACTATATCATTATCATGATTTACCATAATAGGCAACACGGTTTTCATGAGCTCTTGAACATATTTCTCAACATGGGTAATATTGAAATCATTATGAATGGAGTAATTGCGAGCAATTCTCCTATCTAATTGTGCAATAGTCCTTAGGGTAATGTTCTGGAATGTTTGGAGTTCCTTCCATCTCGTCTTGGAATTTGTAGCCCAGACGGGCATGCCATAAAGCAAGATGACACGAACAATCATTTTGTATCAACACTGAGGGCACTGTTACGACCCGACAGAGCAATTAAGCTAAATTTTGCTTTTTTTGGCTTTGTTCATCGCATAAGTCACGTGCATATTCCATGATAGTTTTGAATCAATAACAACGCCAAGGTATCTATAATTATCAACCCATTCCAAGTATTTGCCATATAACTTTAAGGAGTCAAGATTTATCTCTTCCTTCTTAGTGATAAACATTGCTTTGCATTTGTCGACATTCAGTTTTAATCGCCTCGCCACTTGCTAAACCAGATTTCACATTCTTTAAGGGCTTTCTGCAAACGTGATACAACACTAGGCTTGTGTGCCCATGTCAGTATAGCAGCATCATCTGCATAAAAATATAGCTTACAGCAAGACATTTCAGGGAAGTCACGTATAAGGTGCGTCCAATAAATATAGAACCACCCATGAAAATGCAAATAACTCTTACATTTTTTTACACAATTAAATAACAATTTATTTATTGTTTATAAATGGCAATGTGAGCATGTTGACACAATGTAATGATAAAATAAGAAATAAAAAGAAAAACAAACTGAAAGAGGTAGATTTTGTCTGTCCAAAAATTATAAAACCACAAAGCTTAATATCCAATAAATTTTCCTTGAGCTTCCAGAACTTTTATAGCTCGGGTTGGCAATGTCTCAACAAGTTTTTTGAACACTTCTTCGTCCAATTCTTCCCATTCTTCAACAACAGACCTCTTCAAATCGTCAACATTTGCATATTGTTTTCCACCCTTGTAAACTGCTCGTGCCAAGCTACCCCAAACATTCTCCATTGGGTTCAGGTCGGGAGAAATTGGTGGCCAGTCCATTACTTTGATCCCTTTTTGTTGAAACCATTGTTGAGTGCTTTTTGCACTGTGAACAGGAGCGTTGTCTTGCTGGGAACTCCCAGTAACGTCCTCCCATTCTCTCCCCGAATGGCAATAAATTCGTTTCAAGCATTTGTTGGTATTTAATTGCATTCATTCGTCCATCGACAAAAGCCAAATTTGATCTTCCATAAAATCCAAATGCACCCCACACCATTAGACTGCCACCACCTTGTTGCCTTTTAGAGAAGAATTGTTCCTCTTTGCGAATGTCATGCCAGTAGTACTGGAATCCATCCGGCCCGTCTAGATTAAATCTTTTTTCATCACTCCACACCACGTTCCTGAACTTTTTCCCCCATTGCACTTTTTCCCATGCCCAAATAAGGCGCTTTTCTTTGTGACAAGATTTCAGAATAGGTCGTGGCTTCCTCTTCTTGAATACCACATTGCCAGACTGATGTACTACATTGGTAATTGTAGATTTGCAAACAGGAAAGTTTGGAGAATTCGCAAGAGATCGCAAAGAAGCATTGTTTCCACTTATTTCGCGCACAATGATTCTTTTCTGGCGTTGTATAAGTTTCTGCGCCTGCCTGTTGACTTCGTTACTCCATACTGATCACGTAAATTCAGCACCACAGTGTGTGATCTACCTAACGCATTTGCAATTTGTCTTGCAGAATTGCCACAATCATGTAAAGCACGAATTTGACCCTTCTCAAAATCCGATAGAGATTTGGCTTTGGGCATTGTTAAAAAAGTGGTTCAAGACGTTTTACAATGCCAGCTTTCACATATCACAAATTTGGGGAAAACCATTGCAATAAAGGGGTATGACCACAAAGAACTGGCTAAAATTCAAAGATTTCTGGGTAACTTAATGAATATGCTGAAAGAAAGTGGAAACGATTTGCCACAGATTACTCCAGTTGAGAGCAAGAAATAATCATGGTTAGACATCCGTTTAAAGTGCTAAAGCAACAAAACTACGATGCACTATCTGGAATGCAAGGGGGATCCCTCGCAAGTGTCATGAGTTCTACGATTTCCTCACAAGTTGGAATATCGACGTAGCCTTTTTGTGCGAGACTCACCTCAAGCAAAGCAGATCTTTCACCCTGCCAGGTTGTTATATATACAGAAAAGATAGGACCCCTAAAATAGCTACTGATCCAGGCTCTGGAGGGGCAGCTCTTGTTATCAGAAGAGGCATTGATCATACCAAGATCGTCAGTCCAGATTTAGTGAAAATGGAATCAGTATCCATTATCCTTAAAGATGTTGACGTTGGTGAGGTCAAGTTTACTTCCTATATAACCCTCCAGGGCACAAAGTCAACCCTCGTGACCTCGATGAGCTTTTGTCCGGACCCATTCCAGTTGTTATGACAGGTGATTTAAATGCGAAGCACCCTCACTGGAATTCTAGATGCACAAATCAGAGCAGCTCAGTACTCTATAGATACATGTTAGACCAGAGTGACACTTCCATCGTCGATCCCCTTGAAGATACATACTACTGTGATCACTCACCTGTCAGTGATGTGCTTGACATAGCTGTCCTCAAGGGGTTTTTCAAACCATACAACATATACACAGTGAATGCCTTATATAATTTCGAGGAGATAAATATCGATCTGAGGGTAAATCTTCGTTACAAGCAGGACTGGAAATTTTTTAGGGAACTTCTAAAATATAGTAGCATTCCATATCAGGATCCAGACAGCAGCAATGACATCGACGAAAATGTCAAAAATGTCACTCGCACCATTCTCATGGCTTCCGATGCTAGTGCTTCTCCAATTTATTACAAGCGGCCAGATCATCTTGAGCTTCCTCCCCGCATCAGGCAGACTATTCAGGAAAAAAATACTTACAGAAGACTGTGGCAACGTACCAGGCTCCCGCATTTCAAGACGAAATACAACAGGCTATCGCGGAAGGTCAGCGAGCAGATCCAGGACTTACGGAATCAAAGGTGGAATGACAAGATCAAGAGTCTGTCCGTCCAAGAAAGGCTCTACCTCCTCTACTTACAGAAAGCGGCGATTTTGTTAGCAGTGACCAGGACAAGGCTCAACTCATCGCTGACTCATTGAAAAGTCAATTCAATACGCCCAAGGAGGACTGTCTGGTTAATATTACTGGTGAAGTCAAAGAAGTATGTGACAAGTTTGGATTCTCTCAACGCGCTCTTACTCATCCTAGTATCATTGGCACCTCTGAACACCATTAAGCGCCTCAAAAACAAAAAAACAGCCGGCATCGACACCATCATCAACAGTGCTCTGAAGAATTTGCTTCTTAATGTTGTTTGCATTATCACCAGGATCATGAATGACTGCTGGCTAAACGGTCAGTTCCCTAGCGCCTGGAAGGACTCAATCATCCTCACTATTCCCAAGCCGGGACTTGATCCTGCTCTTCCCATCAGCAACAGGCCCATTAGCTTACTGCCAGTGCTCTCCAAGGTCCTTGAGCGAACTATTCTCAAGAAGTTCAACGAATTCTGCGAGGCAAACAATCTTATTCGTGAAGAGCAATTCGGCTTCCGCACAGCTCACTCCTGTCAGCTCCAGGTATGGAGGCTTGTTGCTGATTTGAACGGTCCTCTCAATCTTTCTATGTTTGGTGGTATCATCTTTCTTGACGTTCAAAATGCCTTTGATCAAGTCTGGCATGATGGACTCATTTATAAAATGATTACTTGTGGCTTCCCTGATGACCTGATTGCCTTGGTTCGCTCCTTTCTGACAAACAGGACCTTCCGTGTTAAGGTTGGTTAATCCTTGTCTGACCCTTTTGATGTTAATGCTGGTGTTCCCCAAGGCCCTGTCTTGGGTCCTGCCTTGTTCAATTTCTTTATCCACGAGTTTCCTAAGTTTACAAAGTGCAATCTTTACTTGTTTGCTGACGACGGGTCCATCATGACCTGGCCACGTACCAGTCCACGTCATCAGCCGTCTGCAAAAAGCTTTACACCAGTGTGAGAGCTGGTTCTCTAAGTGGCGCTTACAGCTGAATGTTAACAAGTATAAAGCTATGTTCATCACACGCAAACGCAAAACCCTCCAAGGCCCCTCATCCTACATGGTAGGAAGCTTGAGTGGGTTAAAAGTTATAAGTACCTCGGAGTTGTGATTGATTTCAAGCTCAAATGGAACGACCATGTCCAATATTCGCTTAACAGGGCTAAGAAAGCGAAGTTTAGTCTCATCTCGCTACTGGGGCGAAACAGCGCTCTCAGAGTGGACAACAAACTCTTGTTATACAAGGTAGTGATTCGTGCCAGTTTACTTCACGGTATGCCTGCTTGGGCTTCCATTTGCAAATCGAGATGGAAAGATCTTCAGACCTTCCAAAATGTTACCCTCCGGTCCATTGCTCAACTAGACAGAAGAGTTGCCAACAATCTCTCTATCTATGAAGATCTGAGGATGACCCACATTGGTTCCTATGTTCAAACACTTCTCAGGAACATGCTGCCCAAGATGGAACATCACGAAAATACCCTGGTTGCTGGTATCCTGGACCACTCACTCACTATCAGGGGTTCCCTCAGGTTTCGAAGACCCCGTCATATTTTGGATGTCAATTTCGAGAACATTAACAAGGCCGAGTTCCCCAACTACTGGATCTGCTAGATCCTAGTTTTTCGGACTCGCTATTCGTCAATCCACAATCCGATTCTCGTCCCTACCTTGAAGGGACTCTTTTCTAAATAACTTAAAGAGGTTCATCAGGCTTCTTTCCTACTTCAGTGTACCTCATTTGGTTTACTTTTTGGGCGAGCGTGTAAAGTGAGCTAAAGGCTCCTGTACCACTCGTACTACTTTTTCACTACACTGAACGATTGTCGCAAAATATGCTACAATTTCAATTATACTAGGGGTTTGTGCTACGGTCTCTTTTTAGGCCTCAAATATGCTACCGTAGCATCAAAAATGCTACATCTGGCAACACTGTGGGAAATTCTGAGATCACGCACTTCCTTCGGAAGGTAAGTAAAACCGTTGGTCCCATGCCGTCGTTTGCCGGCTACACGTTAAAGAACCTTTGCGAGGCAAAATTTGCGGCCCTATAACGCTGTCATGAAATAACCATGGCCGTTGAAAAGGACATTAATACCAAACAAACCAACCAACCTGAACCTCATACAAAAAGAATTGCAACAGGTAATGAAAGTAATCTAAATATAAACGTTAGCCAATCAAGAAGGCAACGAAAATTTGAAAAGGGGACAATCACTGAGTCTTGCGCTTAATAATAAGTTCATACCTTTTTAATTTCACCGATTTCTTCCGTGATTTGGTGTGCACTTTCTAACACGTTAAATGTAGATTCAAGATAAACAAAAATAATTACGTCCTTCTGTGGATCTTACTTCAGTAAACACGCAAACAATCCAACCGACAAGAGAGATTGGATAATGTATTGGAAAGATTTATTAACCATGAATGTACATTTCGATTCGAAATTTTCGAACGCTAAGCGTGTTTGCGTGTTTACTGAAGTAAGATCCACAGAAGGAGGTAAATATTTTTGTTTATCTTGAGTCTACATTTAGCGTGTTAGAAAGTGGACACTAAATCACGGGTGAAAAAGTTGAAATTAAAAAGCTATGAACTTATTATTAAGCGCTAGACTCAGTGATTGTCCCCTTTTCAAATTTTCGTTGCATTCTTGATTGACTAACGTTTATATTTAGATTACTTTCATTACCTGTTGTAATTCTTTATGTATGAGGTTCAGAAAGTGGCCGAATGTTGCAATTAAGATAATTAAAAGTTATTTGTACATTCATGATTAGCGTTCGAAATGTACATTCATGGTTAATAAATCTTTTTTGTGGAAAGGCGATTGGATTGTGCGTGTTTACTAGATCCAAGATAGTTAAAGGTTGTTATTTGCAGTTATGTTTAATTAACATTATTCACTGCGTTGCCAAAAAATGTTCAAGTGTTACTTGCATCGTGCATAAATAGGCAGAGCGATATCAGTGCTGTTAATTCGACTATTATCAGTCGCCTGAAACGTCTTCTAACGTGATTATGGCTACATGACGACAAATAAGAGATGGGACATTCCAATTTTGAAGGGGTGCGGGCATTCAACATTCCTCGATCTACAGTGTGTACACAGACTACCTCATGTCAGGAATTACATCCCACCATGGCTTGTAAATCCTCGTGACCAGTGGCATCTGTGCAGAATGGTCCTTCGTAACAGACACACGTCACTACGTCAAGTAAAGCCACATTCAATAAAAGGCTTACTAGAAACGTGTCAATGCAGGGAAATTCGGCACTGACTTGAAATGGCAGCAGAAGACCGACAAGATTGCCTTTACACTAGTGCCCTGCGATACATCGAAAAAGAATCGAGAATCGATCCTCCGATTCTTTTATGGCATCGATACATAGTGTAGAGAATCGAGTCTCAAAATACCCAAGGACATGCGGTTAGCCGCGGCGCAAGCCGGATGACCTGTCGACTGACGTCACGGTGATTAGCTCGCAAACTCTTATAATGGCAGTATGACCAACAGCTTAGGTTTATAGTTACAGATTTCTAACTCTATTTGAAATCATCTGTTTTGGCAGTGGGTGTCAATACTTTACAGTACTGGAAGGGGATGCGAGAGTAAAGTCCATTACTCGCTCAGTTTGCATTGAAGTACCTGACTTCTCCAGCAACTTCAGTGCCAACTGAATGATTATGTTCTAAAGCTGGGTTTGTGTTAAACAAACGTAGATCATGTTTAGATACCAAAAATTTAGAAAAGTTGCTTATTTTAATCTCTCTAACATTTGATGATTTGATCAATTTAAAATAAATATTCATCTGCTCAATTTATGTTTTTCTATTGGTATTTTAGTGTTTGGCTTTTAAGTATTATTGTTTTTCGCGAAACCAATGAGAACAATCCATTCGTCCACAAGAGCCTGGACCAGCAACACTCACGCAATTATGGACCACAAGGCTGCATGGCTGAACATCTATTCAGAGGACTTCCGCGATTGGTTCCTGCGACTTTTATACCATGTCGAGTTACATTCACCGTTCCAGGAGGATAATGAGTCATGTCACCGGGCAAAAAGGTCTTACTCAATATTGAATAGGTGTCTCATGATTTTGGAATTTCAGTCTAATATCAAGAATAGAAAACTAGGGAATTTGGCTCTCAACAGCAATTCGTGGCTAAGATCAATAGGTGTCTTTTTTTCCCGATAAAGCGGCACTCACGGCGGTTTTCCGAACTAAGCCCCATTTTGTACCAATGAAGAATTGGCTGGAAGTGCTGCAACTTTCTGTCCTATCGTGGCCTGGAAATATGAACCAGAAAATGAGAGATGGAAATTTCAGCATTTACACACAAAAAATTACGCAGTGTAATGCAAGTTCAGATAACAGACGCGAGTGTTGCTTCTTCTGAAAAAAATGACCACAAATTGTCGCCACGAATTGCTAATGAGAGTGGTATGCACTTCTTATCTATTCTGATAATATTGTTTATTGTTTTAATAGCTATTTGTTTTCATGAGCGAATTTTGTTAGGCCTATTAATATTAGAGTGTGCCTCCGTAAACGGTGACCGGGTCCCGATTCTTGTACACGGTATACACGGCTATGGCGTTTTCAGAAATTGTGACGTTTCACGTGTTTGTTATAGTGGATTTGAATATTAATGAATTCATGTTAATGATAATTACCTTGATGGTCTTTCAAAGTGAGGATTATCTGAGTTTATTTGATGTATTTGTGTTGTGTTTATAAGAGTTGAATTATAACCTGTCGTTGAATTAATGAGCATTTATGAAATTAGATTTGTAATGTTAGCAACAAGCTCTCATGTAGAGGGGATGTTAAAACCAGGAGGAAATAGTGATCATTGTGTAGTCTAATAAGTTAGAATAGCATTGGTCTGTGGAATAACTGATGAGAATGTATATTTTGATGAATAATGAGCAATGTCTTTTATGAGATTAAGAGAAAGGTAATTTTATTGAATAAACATACAATTTTGCTGTTATCACTTTCGTTTTTGTGCTCTTTTTTGAGAATGAGAGTGAGACCGGATGTCGAAAAAGGATAAGTAGGAGTGCCGTTTAGAGGGGTGTGAGTCAGTTTTTCCCGAGTCCCTGTGATGCCGGTGGGACACGTCGCTCCCACTGGATAGCAGGACTCACAAAGGTGAAATTATGCTTTGGGAAGGGTTCTTTGGTGTATGAAAACTATCATACGACTGAAAACCAACACATCATGGATCAGAACCTTCTCCTTGCATTTTCATTAACTGGCGATGTCTCACCATTTACGTAGTTTTATGGAAAATGTGTTGATATGAGATGAATTCAAGTGGGGAAGTGATATTATGTGATACTCCCTAATATGAGAATATATTGAGAAACGATATTATGCGAATCCCCCAATTACTGTGACCAAGTAGTCAAACCATGGAAATAGGAATTGGATGTTCTATGATATGGAAATTAATGGCAATACATTATAGGAGAAACAAACCAACCAGGGAGGTGATTACTTAGAGGATACAAATCGACTGAGGAGGCAACTGAGAATCAACAAGCCACGTCTTGAGTTTTGGAGATGGTGCAGGTGTCTTTTGATCTTACCTTACACTGTTTGAGGAGTAACGGACTCATGAGGTAGTAGATCCAGATTCCTGGCGGAATCAACGCAAAGCGCAAAATATTCAGGGCGGAATAGTGTGTGCTCGATATTTTACAAGAAATGGAATTTAGTGTTGTGCTAGATATATTTTAGAAGTGATTATGTGTAGAATTACAAATATGGATATGGAGAATATGGCTTAGTGGACAAGAACTCCTACGACCGATAAGCCCGAGAGCCAAATTATGTCTCAGCGTGTGGAAGAGGGTATTGTCAACTTTGATGAAGTCCCGCAGCATTTAACGAAGTACAACATCGAGGCTGGAGAGGCCACCAACATCATAAGTAAACTGAAAAAGAAGAAGGCTCCAGGAAAAGACAAGGTGAGTAATAACGCCCTTATGAATCTCTCAAAGAACTTTATTGACTTTCTCACCAATATCATTAGCGACTGCTGGAAATTTTCTTACTTCCCTGTGGCTTGGAAGAAATCTATTGTGTTGAGTATCCCCAAGCAGGGGCAAAATCCTGCAATTCCCGCGAGCTACCGACCTATTAGCTTACTACCCTCGATATCCAAGGTGTTGGAGAGAACGATCCTCGTCAGATTCCAAGATCACTGTCTAGCAAACGACCTTTTTCGCGAAGAGCAGTTTGGCTTTCGTACTGCCCACTCTTGTCCGATGCAGACATGGAGGCTCTTTGAAGACCTGAGCACCCCCCTGAACCTATCCAGGTACTGTGGGGTGGTATTTCTCGATGTCAGTAAAGCTTTTGACCAAGTGTGGCATAAGGGCCTTGTCTACAAAATGAACAGAGACGGGTTCCCTACCGATTTGATTTTGATGGTGAAATCCTTGACGGCAGATCCTATCAAGCCAAAGTTGGAGAAAATCTTTCCACACCCCGTGTTGTAAAGGCCGGTGTCCCTCAGGGTTCTGTCCTCGGGCCTGTGCTATTTAATTACTTTGTACATGATTTCCCGAAACCCGATAATTGTAATCTGTATTTTTATGCGGATGACACTACCATTATGACATGGGCACACCAGCCGGCTCACGTTATCACTCGGCTGCAGTGCGCCTTGAAGCAGTTCGAAGACTGATTTAACTGCTGGAAGTTGAACTTTAACGTCGGAAAGTGCAAGGCTTTGTACCTCAATAGGAAGCTCAAGCATCCCCCAGATTCTCTTGTTCTGTTCAATAAGAAACTGGACTGGGTGGACAACTACAAGTATCTGGGAGTTATCATTGACTCAAGACTCTCATGGAACCAGCATATGTCCTATGCTCTGAACAAAGTGAAAAGCGCTAAGAACAGTATCATAGCTCTCATGGGTCGCAACAGCGCCCTCAGGATTGACAACAAGCTACTTCTGTACAAATCGATTATCCGGACCATATTCCTCTATGGCATGCCTGCGTGGGCGACTATCTGTAAAACCAGATGGAGTGAACTACACTCATTCTAGAATGTTACACTGAGGACCATTGCCCAGCTGGACAGAAGGACGGTAAAAAACCAATCCATCCACTCGGATATAAACATGGCCCATATCGGAAAGTTTATACAGGATCTCCTTTTGATTATGATACAGAAGATGAAGACGCACGACAATAAGCTTGTGAAAGGGATACTGAAAGACTCAATGAATATGAACTGGCATACGAAGTATCGTAAACCGAGTCACGTTCTTGACATCAATTTTGAAGATATTAGCAACGTCTCTTTCCCAGACTATTGGAAGATGTGATAATCTTCTTTCTCCTTGATTTTTTTTTATTTCTTTTATTTTTTGTTTCTGAAAATCGTCAATCTTATTTTCTTTTTTGTATAATATGGAAGACCGCTTGGGTTGGTTAGGCTTCTTGACTACCTCAGTGTATTTCATTTGGAGTTTATTCTGGTTAGATGAGCTTTGTGAAAGCGCTGCTTTCGTCCCATCCTAACAATTGTACACTTCACTGTTCGATTGTCGAAAGCATATAGTCGTCAGACATGCTGAGGAGGTTGCAAAAAGGAAAGGGTGTGGGTGATGGCAATATTCTAAAACTTACGTATGATATTTGTACAAGGTAGAATTTTATCTACCTCAAAGATTTATTCACCTAAGTGTAATAGTTAAAACTTATTCTTCTAAAACTTCCTCAGATGATCTATGTTAACGAGCAGTGAATTGCAATGCTCAAAAAAAATTCTAGCACTTGTTGAATCTTTCGAGAAAGTAATAAGAGAATTAGTAGCGCAAAATTATTCTACCGCTATTTAAGTGATACCTCTGATTAATATGATAGAAAAAATTTTGGAAAGTACGAACATAACGGCTGTAATTGCAACCGGATTTAAAGTGAAATTAATTTCAAAATTAAAGAAATATTTTTCAGGAATTGAAGCATGTCATTTATTGCAATAAGTACATTGTTAGACCCAAGATTAAGAAGTTGCATTTGTCAGCAGCAAGTGTTGCATGATCATTACAACAAATAGAAAAAAACTGTTAAAAAAACAGTGTATTTTGTGAGAAACTTGTAACACTGTGGAAAATTATTGTACGCAAAAAAAAGAGATGACTGTTTCATTGTGATGAAATGGTCAAGAAAGCATCAAATGATGATGAAGCAGGGGGTACTTCGGTGGAGTTAAGACAATTTTTAAATTAGTCTTTTTCTAAACTAACAGCATGTCCCCTCCGAGAATGGAAACATTTACAAAACGTATATATAAATGTGCCCAAAATTGCAGTACAGTAAATTCCTGTTTTCGAAAGCAGGAAACCTCATTAGTCATTTAGTTTAGAAACAGACTGAGTTTTAGAAACGCAAATATTTTAATTTTTTGCAAAGTTTCTTCAGTGAATGTTGGAAATATTAATTGATGTTCATTTTATGAGCAGGTCTTTGTTTCTTTACAAAATGAAAAATAAAATTTGCTTTAATTTGTTAGTGTTTAATTATTGATATTTATTTCCACCATAAACTATTGATGTCAAAAGCTTGATAATTAAAAAATTGTTAAATATCGAGTCATCATTCGATATTTTTTGCAATATCGAATATTTGATAATACTAAATAAAATAACATCGATATCATTTTCCATATCGAAAAATCCTACACAAATTATGGATAAGATCAGATAACTCCTTAATTGGGTTGCTGGGGCAATTTCATTGCAAAGCAGTATAATAGGACAGTAGTAGTAGTAATATCGATGTAGTAACCAGGGTTGCCAGAACGATCTCCTCGAACGACACCTAAAGTCCCCTAAAATTCCACCTAATTTGTCAAGATGTAAAATTCCCTGACTTTTTCGGGTTAATCACGATATTTTCCCTGACCATAAGCAGAAATAAATCTATCTTGATAGAATAGCTCAGAACAACGATATTATTGATTTTAATTGAATAAAGTACGAAATTATTTAAATTAATTTTCTACTTACAATTATGATGCCTTCCAACGAACTACAATCGACAATCGAGCAGTGGAGTGAAGAATCAATTGCGAGTGGTACTGAAGCAGAGCTCCCAAACTCACTCGTCACATGTATAGACCAGGGGAATTACACTGAGGTAGGTGAGAAACCTGAAAAAAACCCGAAGGTCCTCCTCAAGATGATTGAAGAATATTCCCCTCATTCTGGGGATAAAAAGGTTGATTGAAGATTGTCATAGAAAGGGGGGGGGGAGCCAGAGGCGAACTAGGCTATCCAAAAATCGGGGAAGTTAACATTCCTGACATCGTCGAAGAAATTAACTTCCAGGACATGGCTGGGCAAGCGATATTTTAAGCGTTTCCTGTAGTCAGAAGGGTTGTGAATTTCAGACACCAACTGATTCCTGTGATTAAGCATCTTCAGGAGCATAGTCGTTATCGTATCCTGTACAAACTTGCCAATATGCGTCATCCCTGGATCCTCATGGATGACATTATTGTTGGCTACTCCACGATCAAGTTTCACTCAGAGTAATTGCTCTCAGAGTAATATTTTGGAATGTCTGCAGCTCCTTCCACCTTGCAATGTCTGCAGCTCCTTGCACACAGAAGCCCAAGCTGGCATACCATGAAGCAAGATTGTGCGGATGATCATTTTGTAGATGAGCAGCTTGTTATCAATGAATTTGGCCCTCTTTGCCTTATTCAGCTCGTAGGAAACATGTTGATTCCAGGTGAACCTAGAATCGATCACCACAGCACAGGTGTACGTTGATTTTATAAGAATGAAAAAAAAATACACTAACTGGATTAAAGCAGAAAAATAGCAAGTGGATAACAAATAATAGACTAATAAAGAATAAAAAAATATTTTATCGTGTACCCAATCTGATCTTTTCGTTCTTATCCAGTCAACGTACGATAAGCAAATGAAGACCGGACGGGGCATATGTCCGGAATCGGGTAATCGATTCTCGGAATCGGGAATCACCCACCTCTACCAAGGAGGAGCTTTAGCACTGAAGGAGAAATAAATATATTAAAAAAATTAATCCCCCCTCCCCTCCCCCCGAGTAGGGTAAGGCAAGTAGCAGATCCTGAAGTCATCTATTTTTACCCCTTTATCTGCACTTTTTATCTCTCCCCAAATTTTTTAATCAAAAATTAATTTTCTCGAACGTAATATGTAGAAAATGTAAAAAAGCTCGTATTTTCTTTCCTTTCTTATCATTTCCGAACGTATGATATATCACAAGCCATATGTTGGCATAGTTCTAAAGACCACGTGACTACCACCCCATCAAATCCGACCCCAATGAAACACCTGGACTTAAACTTCATAGTATTGTAGATCTTGCCTAGACGAATCTGGATACCGAATTTCACGCCTTTACATACCTAAATAGCACATAGATATGTTGTCCTATCTCAATCCCACCTCCATAATTCCGGCCCCAGTGTACTAATCAAAACCAAACTAAATAGTGCAGATGAACTTGCCCATAGGAAGCTACATTCCGAATTTCAACTTTCTAGCTCAAAAAATGTAGAAATTATGAAGGGGTACACAGTTAAGCCATTATAAAACCAATAATTATCTCTATTCTTTCACAACTGAATATAGATTTTAGCACTTGAGCAATCGTGCGTCGACAAAGCGATTTCACGTGCGCACGCCGATGTCGGTAATGCTTAGAAGATGAACAGAAAGTAACAATGTATTCCTTCTTGATAAATCGATTGTTATATGACATGCCATTAGCTTGGTATTCTTTACACTCACTATTTTAACACGTGAATTCGACTTGAAGAATTCTGAAAAGTTGATACGGCCGAGCTAAGACTTTGATGGTCATATTTCTGAAAACAGAATTTAAAAAAGTTAATCCGTTTTCAAGTCATCGTGCAAACGGCGGACGGACGGCCAGATAAACGTACAGACCAAGGGCGCATTCTTATAAGTAGCTTTTATGCTAAAGCTCCTAATAAAAAGGAAAATTTTATATTTTTGTCCACTTTGAAATTCAAAAGTTTGAATGCTTCATTGCCCTTTGAAAATCCGATATACGAGGGGAAAATATCGAAATGAATCGATATATCAGACGTAAATATCACGATAACGATATCAAAATATATAGTCCATCTTTAATCGGGACCCGGCCACAGTTAATGCGAGGCAATAGCGAAATAGGGTTGGGCTTATTTTATCAAAAGTGAATTATTAGGTTTAACATTATTGCTGTCAGACTTATTGTTATCAGCAGCTAGGTAATTGCTATCAGTAGCTATTTTCTGTAAAGCCTATTTATATCAACAGCTTATTGCAGGCATGGTCTTTTAATCTTTTTTTCTGTGTATTCCATTGTTGGCTGCTTGCATTTACTGAAGTGTCGATTTTTACCCGTATTGCATGACTTTGGCTGCAGCCATGGTTATTAGCAATGTTGCCACTTTTTTCCATAAATTTTTCTAGAAATGACGCTATTATAATTACGCTATTCTATTATGACGCTTCTCGCCTAGTTCAGTGTACTTCCCGTGGTTACTTTCTGGACGAGTATGGCAGTGAAAGCGTTGCTTTTGGACCACTCGTTTCGTTTTACCTGCACTGTTCTATTGTCGATTGATTGTCGACGCTATTATAATACAACTACTGTACTTAGAAGTTAGTGGTTGGTCAACTCCACCTCGAAAGGCTAACCCCTGAAGTCTACTACAGATAGCTGAATTGAAGTAATTTTCTTAAAAAAGTGAGGGAAAAATATTATTTAATTTTACATACTCAAAAGAATTAAATTTAGGGAATTTAAGAAGATAATCTTACAATTCAGAATACGGTATTTTTAAAAATGTTCTTAATATCCAAAATCATCTTTCTTTTTGACATTACAATTTAAATACTTCTTTTTAATAAAGACGTTAACCCAACAATCTGATGAAAAAGAAAAAGAAATCAATATTATAAAAATATCTTAATGAATATTAGAGATGAAATTATAATAAGCTGGCCGAGAGCGTTATGAAGTAGGTATCCAAACTAGCGAGCCGCGGATTCGAATGACGCTGAAGGCATTGACTTTTGTTCTTTCTCCTTTACTAAGAAGCTTTGGGGACTGTGCAACGCTTCATGGGCTGATCCCCTGCTAGGTTAATTTCAAACAACTCCAGTGGTTTTTTTAACATTCTCGACATTGAAAAGGTAAAGAATGAAAATAAAAAGAAGTTATTAATAAATCGTCTTCTGAAATGCAATTCGCATACTAGTGATGATTTAGAAAATGCGAAATCCTTTCGAGGAAGCGCACGCTCCATGTCAAGAGTCTTTCTTCAATGTAAAGAACTTGAAAAAAAATCCCTTTTATCTTAGCTACAATTATAGCCAGACTTTCACCTGAAAGGCACTTTAAGAAAATACTTGAAAGTACACTCACTAATCAAAAGTAATGGCACAACTGCCTAATAACGTGTTGGGCCCCCTCTGGCCCGGATAACGGCGGCGACCCGTCGTGTAAGAGAGTCTACCAGTCCCCGAAACACATCCACATGCACTGCAAACCATGCTGTCTCCACTCACTCCATAATGATGCTGCATTTACCAGTTGTGTTGGTGAGGACCTGACAGATCGTTCGATGACGTCCCACAAATATTCAATGGGATTGCAATCTGGGGAACGTGGAGGCCAAATCATTATCGTGAAGTCGGTAGCATGTTCCTCCAGACACTGCCGTGTCACAAGGGCCGTGCGTGGAGGCGCGTTATCTTGCTGGAAGATGCCGTCGCCCGCGGGGTAGAAACAGTTCATGAAGGGGTGCAGGTAGTCCCCAAGCAGATAGACGTAGGAAGTAGCACGCAGAGTGGATGTCAGATGCACCATTGGACCCATTGCATGCCACGAGAAAACATCCAAGACTTGTATGGAGCCTCCACCTGACATGCCCCCGACCGTTTCCACAAGCGCATAGCGAGTGCACTGGTGGGGCTTCTCGGAGGCATTGCTCCGAGATAACAGCCGGGAGACTGTCGACTATTTTTCGAAAGACAGCCTATGCCTAACTCGACAATCGAACAGTGAAGTGTACATTTGTTAGGATGGGACGAAAGCAGCGCTTTCACAAAGCTCATCTAACCAGAATAAACTCCAAATGAAATAAACTGAGGTAGTCAAGAAGCCTAACCAACCCAAGCGGTCTTCCATATTATACAAAAAAGAAAATAAGATTGACGATTGTCAGAAACAAAAAATAAAAGAAATAAAAAAAAAATCAAGGAGAAAGAGGATTATCACATCTTCCAGTAGTCTCGGAAAGAGACGTTGCTAATATCTTCAAAATTGATGTCAAGAACGTGCCTCGGTTTACGATACTTCGTATGCCAGTTCATATTCATTAATTATTTCAGTATCCCTTTCACAAGCTTATTGTCGTGCGTCTTCATCTTCTGTATCATAAACAAAAAGAGATCCTTTATAAACTTTCCGATATGGGCCATGTTTAAATCCGAGTGGATGGATTGGTTTTTCACCGTCCTTCTGTCCAGCTGGGCAATGGTCCTCAGTGTAACATTCTGGAATGACTGTAGTTCACTCCATCTGGTTTTACAGATAGTCGCCCACGCAGGCATGGGTATCATTCTTCCTCTTCTGTAACGCTCTGACCATACTCCAAATGGAATTGTCGCGAGCCGACAAGCTTTTGAGTTTTTCATTCCAAAGAGCGTCGCAAAGATCTTTTCTATCCTCTTGGACTCTTCGCAGTAGCCTGTTATACTTGGTTTTGAGCCAAGGTTCACGATAGCGTTGCCATAGTCTACGGGTCCTATTTCTTTCAGAAATTAGGCGTTGGATTCCAGGAGTGAGTTGGATTCGATGAGGAGGTTTATTCTCTGATGGATACTTACTAGCTCCTATGGCACTGGTAATACATCTGGTGATGTCTTCAACACGTTGATTGATGTCCTCTGTACAGCAAGCAACGTCGGCATGGCAGCCATATTCCTTAAGAATATCTTTGTAGAGCTTCCAGTCTTGATGATGTATCAGTTCCTCTGGGAAATTTATTTCGACATTGTCAAAGTTCAACGCCACAGGCTTGTGGTCAGAAGAAAGGTCATCAATTATGAAGATATTGTACGGTTTGAAGAAACCCTTCAAGAGCGAGATATCCAAAAGGTCACTACTAGGGGAGTGGTCGAAGTAGTAGGTGTCCTCCACAGGTCCAGCAGCGATGATATCATCTCTACCTTGTATGTACCTATAGAGAATCATGCCGTTGTAATTCTGCGTTCTGGAGTTCCAGCTTGGGTGTTTGGCATTTAGGTCACCAGCTAGGACGACTGGAGTGTCACCACTGAAGAGTTCATCAAGCTCACTAATGTCAAGATAATGTTTAGGTGAATTGTAGAGCACCACGAACAGGAGACCTCATTGATAATGATGGAGGCCGATTCCATACCTGCATAAGACTTGGAGGTTAATTCTTGGTGTTGAATTTTCTTCTTAATGATGATCGCAGCGCCCCCAGAAGCACATCTTGCAGCATTTGAAGCCATTCGATCCTTACGGTACACACAATAGCCAGGTAGCTTGAAGTCTTGGCTTGGTTTGAGATGAGTTTCACACGGGAAAGCAACGTCGATTTCTTGCTTTAACAGAAAATTGTGAAACTCGATACGCTTTCGGGGAATGCTCCTAGCGTTCCATATCACGCACTGAAGTTCACCTTTGTTGATTACAGTATAACGTTGTGCAGCCATACTAAAATTTGTTGGTCGTAAGGAGCCCACTCAACTGTGGGTAACTTTTGCCTAGATTAGAAAACAGATGAAAGATACGTCCTAATTGCTTATACATACCTGGTAGGTCGTTGATGTTGAGGCCTTTATCTTCCGGCGTAGACACAGCGGCAGCATAGGATTTGCCTACTGTCACTTTCGAACTAGGCATTCTTTGAACCTGGGGGTATTTTGGACATTTCGTGTAACTTGAAGTCTGCTGTCGACCACATCTGATGCACTTTGGGGGGTCTTGTCCTTTGATCCTGGGGCAATCTCTTGACTGGTGCCCCTCAGCACATTTATTACAACGAGGATCTTCCGTGCAGCCCATGGATACGTGTCCGAAGTGCAGGCAGTTGTAGGACTGTTGTGGCTTCTTGTTCCCTCGAAAGGCCTCCACTGTTACTGCAAGCGGCCCAATACGTGTTATGTTTTTCAATGACTGGTTGTGTTCGGAATTCGGGAGCAGAACCAAAACCATCGGCATATCAATGGATCCTTTGGCTTTCCTCAAGCGTATTAATTTTTTCGGGAAGTAGTTGGCTCTTTTTAGGTCTTCTTGGAAGTCACCGAGGTCATGCGTAATATCCACATTAAGTATCACGTATTTCAAAACCTTCTCCGACTTCAGTTGATGATGCTGAATTTTTAGAATATTATCAGACTTAATTCCAGAGACTAACCTGTTGTGCGTTTCTTCGTCTTCATATTTAACTTTGACGGTTTCAGCTCTGCCCGTATGAACGGTGATCTTTTCCACTGAAACATGCTTCTCGAGCTCAGTTAAAATCGTCTTAAACGGGACGCCATGAGTCCGCACGATAATCGGCGGTACATACCTTATCGTGAATCTATGGTCTTCATTAGCCGAGCGACCTTGTCCATTCTTCAGATTCCTCATTCTAGACGCGCTGACGACTTTTTCGTTTACTCTGGAGACGGTCTTTAGGTTATCGATCCTCGTGCCTTTTCTGAATTTTTTATTAGTGACACCAATCCAGGGACTGTCTTCCACTTCTTCATCAGTTCCGTCAGAGTGACTTCTCTTACAGCCACCGTTTGTCGAACAGTCACTATTTTCTATTATATCCATAGTCTCCATACTATTAGAAGAGGAAATAGTTTTTAAGACATTACTTACCTTGCTGTTATCAACTGGATTATCTTCCGTGGAGTTTCTTGCCTTCGGAGTCCCGGAGCATTTCCCAAAGGCTTCCTTAAGTTCGCTTATCTTGTCAATAACATCTCTACGAGAGTCCTTAATTTCCTTATTGATACCTTCGAACTTCTCAAAACTTTTGTGTAGGGATTCGACTTTTTCCTCCAGTGCACTATACTTAGCGTTTATTTCATCCCAGAGGGCTTCTAACATTTCGTTGAACACTAGGTCAAATGCAGCAAACCTAGCATCCAAGCAGGCATCCCGGTAGGCCTTTTCGCAGGACACAGTTTTACTATTCGCCACTAGCAAATGCTCTTTAGCCGACTTCTTATTAAGGCATTCTAAGAAACTTTTTGAATAAAACAATCACGTTAAAATCTGTAATAGTTTTTGAGAATAGTAATAAACATGTACAATACGGGAGATAATTTAGAAACACCATGTACTACTAGCGTACCAGTAGTGATTCAAAGAAATAAAGATTTTGCTGTTTTAAATGCGCATGCTCAACCTATTTTATTGTTGCTCAAATCTCCAGCTCTAATATCAAAGTAAGTTTATGTTTCGTGCTTTTAATTCGCCATTAACGAAAGCATTGATCATTAATTCTAAAAATAATTAAAGAAAGTTGTTGTCTATGTAGTAAGAATGGAGTTCAACTGTACAGATTTCCAAAGGAAGAATCAAATTTTTGTATGAAATAATTAATACATAAATAAATAATTAGACAAAACTAGCACATATTGTGAACTTCTGATGTAATTTTTTGGTTCATTACCATGAGGTCTACAGTGACATCCTCGTTGTTGCTTAGAGCGTAGTGGACGAAAAAGCAGGCCCCGGCGGGGAAAAGTCACCTATGTTAGGCAGATCAACAGTGAACTTTCCTTGTTTCCATCTTGAATTTTAACAATCAATATTTTTTCGTTTGTTGAAAACAATGAAGGTTGGATTGTTCGTCGGCCTAATATGGTCAGGTGACTTTTCCGCGCCGGGGCTTTTTCGTCGCTAGTTGATATAGCAATCAATGTAAGTGAACACTGTTCTTACTCTGTGGCTTAAAATATACTTTGACTCTGTTATCATTCGAGGATATGAATATTGTTCAACAACCGCCTTTAAAGACCAATACTGCGCTGCTTCATAGATCACTGATCATGGCAATGTCGTACCGTAAATCCTGGTATAATTACAAATTGCGGTTTGCCAAAGACTCTTCAGATTGCCACCACTATTTTTAAGGACCCGTTAATTACCTTTTACATGAAGAAATTTATGATGAATACGATGATCAAGGAAGGGGAGATGCATAATAAATTATTACCTTCAGGCTAGAAATATGGTAAGTGAATTGTTCCTATGTTGGTCTGTAGATCTGTAAAAGAGAAGACACGTACAAAATACGGTAATTCCTTACCTCAAAATTACGTGTGATATCACGAACGAGAGGCATTTCATCAAGGGGAGGCGAAGGAAGGCAACAATAATGATTGCCAATCAAAATATTCATCCTTAAAAATTAACAGCTTTAATGATCGATCTAATCCTTTAATTTTCAGCATCGAGGAGCGCGAGGCTTTGAAATTAGTAAACAATAATTCCGCTAATGGAAAAAAGATTAATTTGCAATTCCGTTTATTATTGCAGTAATCCCGTGGTTCCTTTCATCACAAACTTTTATGTTCTGCGCAAAAGTGACAATAGTTATGCGCTAAATATACATTCCAGGGGTTATTTGGTGATAAAATTATTTAGTAAACACGGAATAATATATTGGATGGATTTTAATTCAATTAATGTATTATGCACCTACACCACTTCTACAAAACTTAAATTTTTCGTTCTATTATTCAATTATTCAGTATGGAATTAACATTTAGGGAGGCTCATATATAACTCATATGAGAATTCGCTACTATGAGAATTTTCGTTCAATTATTCAATTCGCTATTTTGAGAATTTTATTTGGTAATTATTACCAATTACATTTCCTTACCATAAGAAAAATATTTATATTAAAAATTGCAAATGATGTAAGTTTACTGAATAAATCTACGCTTCGTTCGCACAATTATTACCAGATATATGTTTTCACGTCCAATACAAATACCTCGAAAACCCATACTTTTGCTTCACACTACTATTATTTTCTTTCTAAAAGAATATACAATCTCATTGCTCCATATATCAAATGTAAACCTTTGATTAGGAATTGGCATACTGAACTCGAGAAATGAAGCCAATTCTCTAATATTGAACACCTTTTCCATTTTCCAGTCTAAATATTTTTATATAAAAAAATTTTGTAATTTTTATAAATTTAAATAGATTTCATAAATTATAACTTTAACACAGGAAAAACTGATTTCTCAACTCAAACGATGAAAAAAAGATAAATAAATAAAAGAATTAATCCATACAAAAAAGATTAATCAATGATATTATCATTTATGCTTAATAACATTAAACTTTAATTTTAACAATACCAATACAAATTCATTCCCAAAAAGATATTTTATATTTTTCAAATTGATTTTGGCCTCGAAACAAATAAAAATATTCAAAACAATATTTGGCTACCTCCAGGCAAATTACAGTATTAAGCATGATCGATTTTTTTTTTTTCACTGCTTGCTGGTTCTCAGTTAGACGATGTAAGAAATGTTCTCCGTTGAAAAGGCAAATTTCAACCATGTAAAAATTAAAACAAACACTGGAACATAAAGCAATCACCAATGTTGACGATGTAACACATCTGACAGCACTCCAAAAATCATAATTAATCAATGATCAGTGAAATATTTCACTTCGTCGTCCTAAACGCTTTCGAGGCCATCCGGCTGTCATCTTCAGAGGAAACCTACCGATTTTTTTTACCACATCATTTACAAAATTAGCCAATCCGAGCTCAGGTCAAAGGTCGCTTTTGCCAATTCATTATTCCCCCTTTTAATAAACAGCGCTTCTTTCATAAGTGACAGTCTAGACAGTCGTCAATCAAATTTTCCTCCACCAAGAGGAGGCAATTTTCTTTCATACTTTGGATGACCCTTGTGGGTACATCAGGCTTCTTTTCTAGCTCAGTGTATTTCCCTTGGAATATGATTATGAAGGGTGAGATTATGGAAGCTATGCTTCAAGTTCCACTTGAATACCGATACACTACACTGTTCGATTGTCGATTGTCGATTCATAAGTGACTGCTTCTGTTCATAAATGACTGCTGAAAACTTGGTTACTTCCCCGACCAGTGGAAAGAATCCGTCATTGTTACCATACAAAAGCCAGGTCTTAACCCTGCTCTTGCTGTCAGTTACAGACCCATAAGTTTACTACCTATGTTGTCCAAAGTCTTCGAACGCGTCATCCTAAGGAGATTTAATGCTTTCTGTATGGCCAACTAATCTTGTTCGTGAGGAGCAATTTGGTTTTCGACCTGGACACTCCTGCCAACTTCAGATCTGGAGGCTTGTTGCAGATCTAAACACTCCTCTAAATTGTGCAAAGTACGGTGGTCTTGTCTTCTTGGATGTCCGGAAAGCTTTTGATCAAGTTTGGCATAACGGAGTCATATTCAAGATGATTACTTGTGGTTTCCCTGACGATCTGATTGCTTTGATTAGTTCCTTTCTGACAAACAGGAAATTTCGTGTTAAGGTTGGCTACTCAATGTCAAACCCTTGTGACGTCAATGCTGGTGTTCCCCAAGGCTCTGTCCTGGGCCCTGCATTGTTCAATTTCTTCATCCACGACTTCCCAATCTTTACTAAGTGGGAGCTATATCTGTTTGCTGACGACGCGGCCATCATGACTACCGACCGCAATCCCGCTTACGTCACATCTCGGTTACAAAATGCCTTACATCAGTGCGAGAAATGGTTTGCTAAGTGGAGACTCAAACTAAACGTCGACAAGTGCAAAGCTATGTTTATTACCAAGAAACTTCGGAAACCCCCGAAGCCTCTTCTTCTTTCAGGTAGAGAGCTCGAATGGGTGAAGAATTACAAATACCTCGGAGTGGTGATAGATGCCAAGCTAAATTGGGGTGACCACGTCTCCTATGCTATCAATAAGGCTAAGAAGGCAAAGTTCAGCCTGGTCGCCCTCCTGGGGCGAAACAGCGCTCTTGGAATAGATAGCAAACTTTTGCTATATAAAATGGTAATCCGGACCATTCTGTTATATGGTATGCCTGCCTGGGCCACAATATGCAAGTCCAGATGGAAGAACCTGCAAAATTTCCAAAACATTACCCTGAGGACCATCGTCCAACTGGACAGGAGAGTTGCAACAAATACTTCCATTGCTGAAGATTTTGATATACCTCCTATTGGAAACTACGTACAGGAGTCGTTGAAGAAGCTTCTTTCGAAGATCAAGGACCACCCTAATCCTCTGGTTGCAGATATTCTGGATCACCCGTTCACTTTTCGAAGTTTACTCAGGCATCGCAGGCCTCGTCATCTCCTGGACGTCAACTTCGAAGACATCCAAAAGGCTATTTTTCCAGACTACTGGATCTCCTAGCTCCTTCGTGTCCCTCGTCAATCAACAATCTGCTTCACTGTCCTAATAGGAAAGGACTCCTCTTTATCCTCTGGATGACTTAACAAGGTTCATCTGGCTTCTTTCCTAATTCAGCGTACTTCCCTTGGATACTACTTGGACGAGTATGGTAGTGAAAGCATTGCTTCCGGACCACTCGTTTTGTTTTTTCACTGCGCTGTTCAATTGTCGATTTATAAGCTCTTTTGTAAATTTTTTGCTTTATTTCATATTTTTACTTGCCATTAGGGGGAATGTACTTTGGATGTATAATGTAGCGCCAGATGGTCCTTTGTATCATTCAGTCTCACCGCTCTAAGACTGATGGCTCATAATACAACCTGTGACAATAAAGTTCGGTGAATGACGTCAAATTGCTAACGGTCGTAAGAGTGCACCATCCAGACAAGTCGAGACATGTTTAAACAAATTTGAGAGAATCAGCGCTGCGAGTGTGTTTATTGTGTTTAAACAGGACATTGAAGAGAGAAGGCGTAGTACGCGCGGTCGAAACCCAAAATGGAAATGATGACAAAAGTTTACAAAGAAAGTGCTATTACTTTGAAGTGTGTTTATGAGTGGTTTAAACGGTTCCGAGGAGGCCGGAACACCGTAGAAGACGCCCCCCGAAGTGGCCAGACATCCAACGTAATGTTACGACCCAACTGAAGGCTATCCCTAAAAACGACTACGCCAGGAGTTTCCAGGACTTGTACAGGCGTTCCCAGAAGTGCATTACCATCGACGGGGATTATTTTGAAGGATAGTAACTGCTGTTTCAGGTAAGCGAGCAATCCACTCTCAATATGCCATCATTCACCGAACTTTATTGTCACAGGTTGTATAATCAAGATGAAATTTTTATGTTATTAAGCATAAATGATGATATCATTGATTAATCTTTTTTGTATGGGTTTCGCTCTGTTTGTGTGCCCGAGGATTACTCGAGAAAGCTATAACACTTTTTCAAATTCTGCTTTCGCTATTCGATAGAGACCCTTCCTGTGTTCACCTGATTAGTTTGTCATTGAAATCAGTGTAACAGTCACGTGACTATTGAGACCCAAACCCACCATATGACATTCGAACGGAAATGACGAGCACAAAACGAATATGACATTCTTTTCGATTTTTGAAATGCTACGTCCGAGAAAATGACCCCCAAAATAGTACTTCAATAACCCCTTATTACGAGCTTTAGCTAAAGCTATATATAAAAATAAAGCTTAATCAGTACGTTTGTCTGTTCGGCCGGCCGTCATTTGTACGACAAAGAGAAAATGGATGAATTTAACTGCGATGTATCAACACTTTCGTGGACCCCTTCAAGCTAATGTTAAGAATATGATTTTAGGGCATGTTATATAGCAATCGACTCGTTTTGACGATTCATATGTGAAAACTATTACCTTTTGTTTATCATTTAATCATTGTTGACATCAGCTTGGAGCACGTGCCCGTTATGAAGCTTTGTCGAGGCACGCGCTCATTTCATTTTTAAAATTCAGTGCTGTTAGGCCTATGTTTAAATGTGGCTAATTTATGTTAGGCCGAATGTTAAATTAGGCTAATTAATGTCAAGCCTATTGTTATTAATGGCTAATTAATGTTAGGCCTATTAAATATGGCTAAATAATGCTAGGCCTAATATTAAAAATGGCTAAACAATGTTAGGACTATTGCTTAATATGGCTAATTAATGTTAGGCCTTTTGTTTAATATGGCTAATTAATGTTGGGACTATTGTTCTCAGTAGGTGATAAATATCAGTAGTTGTTAACAATAATAGACCTTTTATATATAATCCAAAGCTACCATGTAATTACTGTTCAGCCTAATGTTAACAATAGGTAATTGTTGTTAGGCCGAGTGTTTAAAATAACTAATTGATGTTAGGCCTATTTTTGTTAATAGCTAATTAATGTTAACCTATTATTATTAAGTCTATTATTATCAGCAAATAATTACTGTTATAAATTGTTAGCGAATGTTGTATAGAACTTTTCGAAATGCGCATTTTACCATTAGGTGGCAGGAAAGTGCTACTTCCGTCTGCCATTGGGAGATGTTGACTTTTTAACTTTCAAGCTAGAGTGTGTATGGAACTTGAAGGTTTCGGCAACCGTAGGCAACCTTTCTACTTGTAGTGTTTCTTATATAAATCGTGATGACTTTGGGTGCTCAGATGGAACTGCCAAGCATGCAGTAGGGTTTGTTTTATGCCGTAGTACGATGTTCAGCTATTTTCGATTGCAACTATGAAAAAAGCATCTTCGTGTTGATCACACTCCTTTAACTTGTGAAAACTGCCTTATTCTTTGTTTTCGTTTCCTAAAAATGATGCTTATTAGCTGAAATGGACGGTTGCAATTAACAGGAAAAAAAGAACTGAATTCAATTTAGAAGTCAGATCATGCACGCTTTCAATATAAACTAACAATTGGTATATACGAGGCCGTATACGAATATTGCATAGAGCGCCATTCCATGCTGGTGGTGACCTTTTGAACTAATTTTTTTTTGGTGGGTATGAACTTCCCATGCCCTCTTGAATAATATTACGACGTATTATAGCTTTTGGTCCAGTAGTTTTTTTTTATGGCCATGTCAAAATGGAACTTTAATTATAAAGACCTTGTACATTATTAAATATATTAAGGGAAATAAATATTTTATGTTTTACATTTTGTGTAAACATTTTCAATAAAGTTATACGGAACCGTAGTTTACAGAAGCGCATCTTGCTGCCTCTTGAAACTTATGTAAAATTAACTTAAAGTTTGAATTTGAGGCTTTTTATTTAGAATGTTGCTTAGTAATTTTTCCTCAACATAAATTACCACTTTTCTTATATTATTTGCTCAAGCTGAGTACTTAACATGCTCAGTTCGCTCAAATCAACATTTCATAATGGCGGCAGCACAACTTCTGCAAGAGAAGGTCTATTCTTATGCATGTTGTGTAGCTCTAAATGTAGAGAACGCGAGAAGCTATGACAAACGTACAATAAGTTTATAATAGATACCATACAAATTATTTTGAAATTGCTATTTTTTCGTACTGACCTGCCCACTGTGTACACCTAGTCTGCCTCAAATATTCATGTTAATACGCTAATAACTGTTGTGCATCTGCATCGTTGTACGATACAATGAATTTGTATTGTTTTGTGTTTTAACGTGAACGTGAAGCAATAAAACAGATGTGAGTGTAGATAGAGTCAATGAAATTTCCATTGTTTATTTAAACCAACTGCAAGTAACTATAAAAGTGAAATATTCAAATTTAAAATTACATCTGCGTCACAGCTGAAGCTCCCGAGGCCCACGAGAGACAGGCCAGGCAACACCTCCTAAAGAGAAAGCCTGTGCACGGAAACGTCATACATTGTTGCATCATCTAAGTAGGGCATTGTTATTTGTATTTCTACAAAAAATAAGCTCTGAATTTGCACTACTATGGTGATGTAACAATGTATTACGGTTTCCGTGCAGAGGCTTTCTCTTTAGGAGGTGTTGGGCCAGGGCACTCAAAATTCATATGATCATCGGGGTCCGGCCAACAATCCATCTTTCATTGTCTCCATCTTGGATTTTAACAATCAGTATTTTTTCGTTTGTTGGAAACAATGAAGGATGGATTGTTGCCCGGACCCCGATGATCATCTGACTTTTGAGTGCTCTGGCAACATCTCCTAAAAAGAAAGCCTGTGCACTGAAAATTCATACATTGTTACGTCATCATCAAAAGGCATTGTTAATCGTATTTCTACCAATAACAATCCCTAAATTATGACTTCTTATTATCATGTAACAGTGTATGAATTTTCTTTCTAGGAGGTGTTGGCCTGGCCTGTCTCTCGTTGGCCTCGTGAAGCTCCTTGGAATGCTTACAAGATTTTTCCCGACAATGCTTTGCAACAATGATTTTTCACTCCCCTAACGTTTATGGTAACTTTGACTAAGAAGGGATGAATGGCTCTAGCATTCGAAAGAACATAGGCGCAATAGTTTTAAACATTTAGACGTGCGAGCATTTCATTTCTCATTTCACGCGTGTTTGGAAAGATTCGTGTGAACGCTGCAATTGAATACGTAAATTTACATGCAGTGTTCGCCATTGCTGTATATAAAATATTACTGTTTACAATAATTTTTTATATTCTTCTTTTCAGCATATTTGAAAATCGTTTTACGAGTTATATTCATATTAGTTTAACTTTTTTTTTCCTCATTTGAGTTGAGGAATCAGTTTTTCCTATGTTAAAGCAATATAAATCTCAACGTATGTAAAAGTATTATTATAAATTATAAGTTCTATAAATTTTTATATAATTTTTTTTAATTTTTTATTTTCCTTATTCATACCTTTTATTATAACGCATCCAAAGTGAGCGTTGGCTCTTGGATAGTTTTCTTTTCTTGGCCCTTGGCACAGTGGTTTATATTTTGACAAACTTTGTATTTAGTTTATAAATAAATAAATTTTTAAATTGCCTAAATTCAAAAAATATTTTACTATTACACTATTAGATTTCATTGTATTTATACATGCATTATTAACATTTTATCAATATAACCAAGAATAACCAAGAAATAATTGAATTTTAAAAAA
>JAHWFO010113594.1:294666-334656 GCA_023313115.1 Rhysida immarginata | reverse complement strand
GGCAATCACCGAATCTTGTACACTGGTTGACAATGAGATGCGAGGCGCAGTGCTGCAAAACTTCACCCTCAGGCTTCGTCGTATTGTACAGATGAATGGTTGGTTGGTTGGTTTATTAGAAACTTTGGCGTCGACTACTAAGGTCATTTTGCGCCTTTTACACAAGTTATAACAGTACGCAGCCCGGGACAAACACAAACATCCATGCCCACGGCGGGATTCGAACCCGCGACCAGGCAGACTCGAGAACTAGAAAGCCTACGCCCTAGCCCTCTCGGCCACCTGGCCGGCACAGATGAATGGAGCACACATCGAGAATTTTGTTCATGAGGTGTGAAATTCCAATGCGTAATTTCTAGTATAATATAATATAATATAATATAATATAATATAATATAATATCTATCTATATCTATCTATATATATAAAGAAGGATGTTTGTGGGTCTGTGCGTCTGTGGGTCTGTGTGTGGGTCTGTGGATCTGTGTGTACGTTTTTTATACAAATCTACAGTTTTATTCCGATCTTGATAAAATTTCGCATACATGACCTTTAAAGCATGAGGAAGGTCACTGTCTACCTCAGATTTCGGAAAAATAATAAATATCGATAAAAAATCGATATTCATGGTTATGGCAAGGCATATTAATGAGAAATATCTCATGACCAACAATGCAAGGCAAAGTTGGTACAACAATAGGTATCAACAATGGTATCAGCACGCAATTCACAAACACACTGCATGAACCAACAATATATATCTCATGACTAACAATGAAAGGAAAAGTTTGTGCAAGTGTAATTATCCCGGGCAACGCCGGGTACCTCTTCTAGTCTATATATATAAAGAAGGATGTTTGTGGGTCTGTGCGTCTGTGGGTCTGTGGGTCTGTTTTTTATACAAATCTACAGTTTTATTCCGATCTTGATAAAATTTCGCATACATGACCTTCAAAGCATGAGGAAGGTCACTGTCTACCTCAGATTTCGGAAAAATAATAAATATCGATAAAAAAATCGATATTCATGGTTATGGCAAGGCATATTAATGAGAAATATCTCATGACCAACAATGCAAGGCAAAGTTTGTACAACAATAGGTATCAACAATGGTATCAACACGCAATTCACTATGTTTATTAGTCCTGAGTAATAAACCATTAGAATCGTACGTAATTGACTGAATCACCCTATATATTCATAAAATCAATCTTAATTCTTAAGTAAAGGATTCATTTACGAAGTTTAAAAAATTTAAAAATGACAAGTAACAAAGAGTGATGAATCAATTCACTAAAAATTTTAAATACATAATTTAAACTAAATCTTAATTGCTCTCATTGTCACTATCATATTCTGAAAGTGTTTCATCAGTTATCACCTTCAAATGTGGTCCAAAATTAACCGTACGCAATAATAAATATAAACAAAGCAAAGGCCATTTTTTGATAATTTTTTAAGTGGGAAATGTGCGGGAAATAAATAACGCCTCCCCCCCCCCCACACACATAGGTACACTTGCGCAGCTTAAAGAGAACTATGACCACACCTGACTTTCAGGAATATTAAAATAGCCAAAAATTGAATCTTAGAAATGAATAAATATGGCAATTTTATTGAAAACAGCTTACTGTATGTATATATCTTGGTAGAAATATATACGCAGTTGTCACATACTGGCTATGTACTGATGAGATTTTTTTAAACATCGAAACTTGACATTGATGTTTGATTGGATGTGCCTTGCACTTCACATCCCCCATCCGCAGCCATGTGGTGGTTGCCAATAGCACTTATGAGCGCAGGGGCGCTTGTGCGTTTTCTTGAATTTAAGCATCGTTTATTATTTTGTTTATATAAAGTAATTCAATGTCATTGGATGAATTTTCAAACGAAGTATTAAAAAAATAAAGGTCGAATATAAAATCAGAGGTAAAAAAAAACGCACATGGGATTCGAATCAGGGCACAAGACATGAGCCATGCGGCCAATTGAAATGCCTTCCACCGATAAGACTAACGAACTGGACGACTTTTGTTTATTCATTGCACATTTCACAAATGCTATAAGCCGTGCCTGACTATACATAACAAATGTTTCATCAACGAGGAACGAAAATCTAGCATAACAATATGTACCGACAGAATAATCACAAACAGTAAATACGAGTACGTAAATAAACAGGAAAGAAGGCCACCGATAAGAAAGGCCTGCCCAATTCGCACTGAGGCAGGGTGTCACGTGTCAAACGACGTCATCCGAAAATATTTTCAAGTTCGGATCTCCGCGACGGCGATAATAAGATCGCGACATTGGACGACAATCCGACAGTTCGACGTTTTGGATCGGGATTGGCCGACGGCGAACGACGTCAGAGGAGAGCGAGCGGGAAGGACTAGGGCAAAGTAAATAAAAGGATGGGCAGTGACATCGACCGGAAGTCCGCCATTTTTGATCCCACTGTGAATCAGGAAAACTACACAATTTATATCCATTTCGACTGTGATTACTGCAATTTGATGCAAAACAACCAGTCAAATATGTGTTTAGTTGAAAATATGAGGAAAAACAAATAAAATCATTATGTGTATTGAGTTGTAACGTATTCCCACTGTTTGATCCCATTTTGAATCAGGAATACGTTACAACTCATTACACATAATAATTTCATTTGTTTTTCCTCATATTTTCAACTAAACACATATTTGACTGGTTGTTGTGCACCAAATTGCAGTAATCACAGTCGAAATGGATATAAATTATACACTTTTCCTGATTCACAGTGGGATCAAAAATGGCGGACTTCCGGTCCGATGTCACTGCCCATCCTTTTATCTACATTGCCCTAGGAAGGACGAACGACGGCAGAGTACGAGAGAGAATGATAATGAAAACATCGCTCTTAATGTTTGCTCGTCGTTGAATGGGCGAAGCAACCGCAAACCACGGCAGGAACGGCGGCTCGACGATAGACCGTCAGAGGAAGGAGACGAACGCCGACGACTGCGGCGAACGAACTCTCGCCATCGCCAACGTCAGGCAAGCCGACAGCGACAGCGAGCAAGCCAACGCCGACGTCAGGCAATTCCCCGCCAAGAGGAACCGACGAGAGACGGTGCTGGCAGTCCGCCGTATATCGAAGCAGCCGAAGCGTCTGCCGACAGCGAAGCTTTCCAACAACGTACTCATCACCTCGTAAGCGCCCTTGCATACCAGTTATTGGAGCCCTCGGCTTTCGACATCGACGAACACGGAGGCGAGCGCCCATCGTTACCGTGTGCTGACGACGCTCGAGAACGCCAGGACGAAAGAAACGACACCGGCGAGTCGATTCCCTCGTCAGGTACGTGCGATAGTGCTAAGCCATTTGATTCTTTTCCATTGCAACGTACGTGCCGAAATCTTCTCATACTTTGAGGCGGCGTTTCCCGAGACGGCTGGAGCTGACAGAGTCGACAGCGTCTGGGCTGGAGTTTTTCCGTTCTCATTCGCCCTGTACAAGGAACAGGGGGAATACTCCGCCTTTTCGCTGGCTTCTCTGTAAGCCGTTTGCTTCGACGAGACGACTCTCTGCGTCCGCCACGCCGCCCGTGAATTTGCGAACTTTTCTTTTTAAATTCTCGAACTGTGTCTTTCTTTATTCGACTAACAGTATCGACAACCAACCAGTGACTTTAGTGGCTAAATCGCCCTCCAGCTAATGTTAGGACTAAATTCCCGCATTTCTGTCGTCGCTCATTTTTGATTGTGCTTATCCACCCTTAGCTCAAGAGTGGCCGCATCCCTGAGTGTAATATTTCTCACCGATAAACTCGCTGCCAACGAACTTTGTGACCACGAAGAAGTAGTGCCTCGTAGCGATTATTTATTTACTCAAGGAGAGTTTTCTTCGCTGTACTTCGGGACTATGGACTTTTTATATTGGTAGCGTATTCTACGAGTTTCCTAGAATTCCATGTGCTACTGCTTCTGCGACTGACTCAAAGAAGGGTCGTCGTCAGGAATACAGCGTGACTGTTTGTAGATAATTACGTTAATCCAGTGAGTGTTCTTCGATAGATTTACTGATCTTCTAATAATCTGTGGAACTTCACCGGCAATGTGACTTTGTGTGCGTTCATCGAAAAACGCCATATTCGGAGAGTTCTCCTAGCGACGTTTGTGAATTGCAGCCTCGCCCTCTCCGTTATTCAACCCTACAGCGACGACGTCAGCGGTGTCTATCACGTCCGCCAAGAAGTTGTGAGACGTGCAAAAAAACTTTGGCTTTGCTTGAATTATCATTTTTCAGTTTGCTTCAGTATTGTTTATTTAAGAAGCATTATTCCCCCTGCGTCAACTTTATTTTTCTCTTTGAATAAATTTATTTATTTATTACCTACCCATGCCTACTGATCCTTTCTCGATCACATTGACACGTGACACAGGGCTTGGAGACTGGCAATAAGTGGCGATTTGAACTTCTTGGGCACGCAGTTCCACTAGTGTCAATTAGGAGAATTAAAGTATTGATCAAGCTGGAGCCTCCACAAAAAATTTTATGTAAGAACTAATTTCACTACTAACTTAAATTTCCGGTGATTACGATAATGTGATTAGGCCTTCCAATCGGCTGCTACGGTGGCCAGTTACATTGTTGCATCACGTAGATAGTGCATTGTTATTCGTATTTCTGCCAATAATAAGCCCTGAATTTGCACTATCCGAAGCCAACGAGAAAGACAGGCCGGGGCACTAAAAAGTCACATGACCAAAATAGATCTAGCAACCAATGACGTATATTAAAGATAGACTCCGAATCCTATTGTTGTAACTTGAAGCAAATTGGGAAGTTCCATGCCCAGAACTGTCATGGCCGAAAGTGAGTGAAGATTATGCAAAACGCATGGCTAAACACAAGAGTAGCTGATTAATAATTCTTTCACATGCCGATAACGGAGTGATAAGTTTATCTTTTCGTTTACTTTGTATTTGAAGTATTTTATTATACAGGGTGGTCATAAATTATTAAGCACATTTTGACAGTGAATATTTTATTAACCAAGAAATGTACACACTTCTTGTGAACATCATTGAAAAGTACAACTCAAACAGTTTTTTTTCCGTAATATTCCGAAGTTACAGCACTTCCACGTGTGCTCCTGCAGTGACTCGCAGAATATCCATTCGATATTCGATTTCACGCCATGTATTCCGCAGCATTTCAGGTGTCACTGTTGCAATGACGGCCACAATCCTTTCCTTCAATTCATCAAGATCACGCACTTTGCTGGAGTACACGTGGTCCTTTACATATCCCCACAAGAAAAAATCGAGTGGTGTGATGTCAGGAGATCGCGGAGGCCATGAAATCGGCCCCCCGCGGCCAATCCAACGACCAGGAAATTGTTCATCCAGGTATCGCCGCACAATCGTTCCCCAGTGTGGCGGTGCACCATCCTGTTGAAAAATAACATCTGGTTGTCGTTGTTCAAGCTGCGGTATAGCATAACATTGCAGCATGTCAAGGTACGTGATGCTATTCACCGACTGCTCTGTGAAGAAGAATGGTCCAATCACTTCATTGACAGTCAACGCGCACCACACATTGACCTTTGGACTGTCTCTAACATGTTCACGGACTTCATGAGGGTTCTCTGATCCCCAAATGCGACAGTTGTGTCTGTTCACACGCCCGGAAACATGAAATGTTGACTCATCTGAGAAAGCCACTTTATCCAAGAACGTGTTGTCCACATCAATTTTGTGCAGAATGAGCTCCGCGAATGCAAACCGTTGCGGTTTATCGTCGGGCTTTAGTTCCTGAACAATCTGAACTTTGTAGGCATACAATTTCAAACGCTTATGCATCACTTTCATCACCGTAGATCGTGGGACTCGCAATTCCAAGCTGGCGCGCCGAGTTGACTTCGTAGGGCTCCGTTGGAATGCATCTCGCACCTTCTCAATGACTTCCTCACTGACGGTAGGCCTACCAGCATCTTTCTTGTGGGCTACGCTTCCAGTGTCCTTAAACTGCTGATACCACCGCTTTATGGAATCCTTTCCAGGAGCAGGTTGTCCATATTCCAAGCGGAATTGCCGTTGAACTGCTATCACGGATTTCTGCTCATGAAACCAAAGAACGCACATTGCTTTCTGCTGCACGGTCGCCATTTTCGCGTTTTGTGTTCCTACGCCAAACAGTGCTGCCGCCTGGTGGTGATAGTGACACCTGACAAACTGTGTTGAGTTGTACTTTTCAATGATGTTCACAAGAAGTGTGTACATTTCTTGATTAATAAAATATTCACTGTCAAAATGTGCTTAATAATTTATGACCACCCTGTATTTTATAAACAATTTTTCGATCATGGTTTCAATTTCAATTTCGTTTCGATTGTCTTTCAGCTACGTATTTTCATTTGAGTTACGTATTTTTGATTTATATCGGTGGAAGGATGGATCATAATACTGTTCCTATTAACTAAACAGGTGGTGGCCTTACAGTATAACAGAGGGACATCAGGAATAAATGGCGAAACTAGTTGGAACTCCCGATGTCCCTCTGTTATACTGTAAGGCCACCACCTGTTTAGTTTTTGATTTATGCTTGTGGAAAATGATTCCTGATCCTTTTTCTTGTCTGTTTGTACAGTTGTACGCAGTTTAAGTTTGAGGAATGGTTTTGAATTAATTATTCCTCAGGCCCAAAATCTTCAAAAACAAAGCAGCCAGACAGCTAGTTACTCCACGGCTCACTCCTGCCCAGAACTATCATGGCTCAATTTGCTTCACTTTTTGCCGCTGTTAACAATAGGATTCGGAGTCTATCTTTAATATACGTCATTGCTAGCAACAATCCAATCTTCATTGTTTCCATCTTGGATTTCAACAATCAGCGTTTTTTCGTTTGTTGGAAACGATGAAGATTGGATTGTTGCTAGATCTACTTTGGTCATGTGACTTTTTAGTGCCCCGGCCTGTCTTTCTTGTTGGCTACGCATTATCTATAATGATGTAACAATGTATTCAGTTTCATTGCGGAGGCCTTCTCTCTCGGTGGTCACGACCAAACTCTGATCAAATCCGGAGGCCTAGTCCCAGAGGCGGACCCAGGAGAGGGCCAAGCCCAAGGGACTCAAATGTAAGGAAGGGGAAAAAAATTAAGTGCTTGTGGGACTACTGATGTTAGGGTGTAGGAATTTCCTTACTATGGGACAGGTGTTTAGAATTGCGGCTTTGTAAGTTTTTGCATAAGTGTGGGTTTAAATTTAGTGTTGACAGGCTTTTGTGTAGTGTAGTGAGTGTAGAATAACTCCAGTGGCAGAAAGAACGACAGGAACAATGTGTACTTTTTTAACCCCCAAAGGCGTTTTATTTCGTGTGCCAAGATCTGTATATTTAGTGATATTGTTACTGTATGTCTTTTGTAAATTATGTGTGTTGGGGATAGAGATATCAATTATGTAGGTCACTTTGTTTATTATTATTATTATTATTATTATTATTATTATTATTACGACAACATAAATAATATGGTTTATATGATATAATTTTAGATGTGGGATGATTATTTAGAGAAGACGGCGCAGCAATGGGCTGACGGATGTGAATTCAAACATGGACTGCCGGCAGGTGTTGAAGTTCTTGGTCAAAATCTATATATGGGCTCCGATGAAACAGGACTTACGGGAATATTACTGTGGCACAATGAGACATCATACTATAATTACCAGAAGAACTATTGTAGCTACGTATGCGGACATTACACTCAAGTAGGGTTTCACACGTCTGGTGCAGTTTCTCTCTCTATATTTTAATGGTGTCTATGTAAAATACATTTTACCAATTTAGACTGATTAAATTTTTTAAAATGTAAAATTTTTAAAATGTATGCTTTCTCTAAGTTAATAATTTTGCATTGCTGCTTAATGTAAATACACGACTTTTTCACAAATACAGGGTGTTTCAAAATTACTTTTACAAACTTTGGGGACTGGTTCCTTACACCAAAACAAGAAAAAAGTTCATATAAACATATATCCGAAAATCCTTCGTTTTCGAGTTACTAATGAAAGTTTACAATGTAAGTGATTAGAGCTCATCCATGCATAAACTCATCATAACTGCTCGAAATGTCCTCCTCTTCTAAACACACATGCACTCGTCGAATCATGGACTGTCGCATCCTTTCAAATACCCCCTGACGGTTTCGAATGGTTTCGCATGCTTCTATGACATGTCGACGAAGAGATTTTGCATCCGGGTGGTCCCCAAAGTTTGTAAAAGTATTTTTGTAAAGTGGATTTCTCGGTATGCTTAGTGTCATTAATTCTTTTTTAAATTTTAATAAATAACTTAAACTATCCAATACTGATTATTTTTCTATTAAAAATTTTCTTCAAACTCAAAATGTATGGCCGTCTGCATTTTTTGGTTCAGCATAAACCAGGGTGTATACGAACTGTGTAGAAACTTTTAGGGGTGGTAGAGGGTCTTATTTTGAACATATTTGCCAATAAACTGATGGTCCCAAATGAATCTTTGATACATTAAGAATTATAAACATCATACATACAACTGAGACTCCTCATAACATTGTTTCTCTCGTTAATGTACAGTCGGGTGCATAAAGGTTTTGACCTGAGTCAAAATTGTTCGGCTTCCTTACAATACTTCAATTCAATAAGGTTACTTTTTCCAGGTATCTAGTCGAGCACGCTTACTATGGAACTATTCCATTAAGTTTTTGCTTAGCATCGGGGGAAGGCAAGTTTTATATCACGTGCTCAATTATGTTGACAAAAAGATTATTTTGGCTGTTCTGATGAGAATTTTTGTTTTATTAATAATAAACTAATCTATTTGGTTAATAGTGTAACATAAATGGTGCACAGTATCGATATAATTATATGCGTGATCAAGAGATAAGCTGATGCAGCGCTCGTTATTGTGTGATGCGGAAGTGATTTACAGGTCTAAGTGGAAGCTATTTTCTTTTGACTGCTTGAAAGGTTATAAGTCTCATTTTTTGTATATTTTGTGTATATAAAATAATCAACGACAATTATGCCAAAACCATCCGAAAATTTTTTAAATTTATTATGATGGATCCCGTCATAATTTGACGGAGAACAACCCATCTTGTTATTGATTCCCATCTCTTTAATTAAAAAATAATAAAATAAAAAATTGTCAGAACTGAAATATCTCATTTTGCACAAAGAAAAAGAAATGAGTTAATATATAAAATCAAAATAGTTTTAAACCTAATTTCTCTGAAAGTATTAAACTGAGACATAAAGTGTCAGTGGATAAAATATTACATTTAACAACATTTTCAGAGTTTTTCAGTAGTCACAAGGAAACGTCATAAAATGATCAAGGCAAAATTTTCGTTCTGCAAATCTTCAGTTTATTTAATTCAAAACAGTGATTGAATATTGTCTCATTACAACAATCCCTGGCTTCTGATGGATTGTCATAACTCTCTGTTGGCTTCAGATGCCCATGCGCAGAAGTGCCAATTTTGCTCTTTAAAAAATGCTTTGCGTTTTAATATATAGGAATATATACTTTAATAGTAGAGAATATTAAATGATTTCAACAAAAGAGGATTTTTGTAAAAGAAACGGTGGTATGAATTAGTGTATATTTTATTAAAAACTAAAATATAGAGAAAAGCATGCCATGACAATTAACATGAAAAGTTTTTTAAACCCTCAAATAAACAGATCAAATTGCACACTTGGGTGAAAAAAATTTAATCTGTTTATGGTGTTCTTTACATACACCGTTTGAAACTTAAACGAAGTCAAAAACGCGATAATGAACAACAACAAAAAAAAAAGTCTATCCATATCGGATTCGAACTCGCTATCGCTTATTATTGTCAGGAGAGAGCCCGTGACGAGCACATCCCAGGCGTATACCTGCTACCCTATTTTCCTTAAGAAGGGACAGGTCCATTCTAATCTGCCATGACTCCTAGTACAAGTACCTGATTATGCAACCGATCAGCATCCGCTAAGCTCAGCCCCTACGGAGCAGGTAAAAACCTTTTTGCACCCGACTGTACGTATTTCCAGAAAACGAAGAAATCAGAAACATTGATACTGATGGTCACAAAGTTTTTAATAACCAATTACTATAGTACATATTTGTAAAATTACGAAAGGTGTTCAAACCGTTGACCATGAGCAGCAACGTATCCCTCACAGCGTCTTGTCATCTTATATGTCGCATCCCTCTCCGTTATCTCCAGTTGGAAGTAAACAGAACAATCTTAAGAGAATAAATGAAACTCAAAATTCGTTTTCAGTAATTCTACAATTTCCTGCTGTAGACGAAGAACAGAACATTCTATCATTGCATGATCTTTAAAATATTGTCGCATCATCACCATATCGGTTTTCATGACAACAATATTTACCCGGCCTTGATGTGGAAATTATATGGCAACAATAACTTCGACGAAACAGTTTACTTCTTGGGTGGCAGTGGATATACTTGATCGTTTGTGGCTGGCTGCTTTCCAATCCCAATAATCTGAGTGGGGTTATTCACTACTTGCTAACCTGTTATTGCAATTGCACTCTGCTTTCGATGTCTTGAAGCAAAACTGGCTATTCAGCAGTTGCTGTTTCTTCTGTTGCAGAGGCACCCGGCGTTGCCCGGGATAATTACAGTTGTAGATAAACAGAACAATCTCAGAAGTGAAATACTAACTGAAATTGAGTTTCAGTAATTCTACAATTTCCTGCTGCAGACGAAGCTTCCGTTGTTCACATGTTTCCGACGCTCGGATAACTTTTTGTCTTCTCTGACCAATACTCATTCATTTTTTTTTGGTAGCATTTCGATAGATGTGAATTAACATGTATACTTCCAAAGATTATTATAGAGCATAGTACAGCATGGATGTTGGTTTGGAGAGTCGAGTTGATGTATTCTTTGTTATTGCTTATGTCGTCAACTGTCGCCCGAGCGAAGAGACGGCTTCCTCTATCGCCTTTCCACTCTTTCTCAATAGTCTGTTAACTTTCTACTGTATTATCTCCAGTTACTGATAATTTTGAAAGGTTTTCAAGAAAATGTTAAGTTCTGAGAACTATCAATTCTAAGAAAAACCCGAACAACAGGAATTCTATAATAATCGGTGAAATTTTATTCAACGTATACGTCTTTCGATCTCCTTGAGATCATTATTCAACGCCAGATTTGGAGGTTAATTCAACAATCGACAATCGAACAGTGCAGAGAGAACGAAACGAGCGGTCCGAAAGCAACGCTTTCACCGCATTACTCATCCAGAAAGTAACCAGGGGAAGTATACTGAACTAAGCTAGAAGCCAGATGAAACCTGGTTAAGTCATCCAGAGGATTAGATGGAGTCCTTTCCTATCAGGACGATAGATAGAGTTGATTGTTGATTGACAAGGGACAAGGGACACGAGGAACTAGGAGATCCAGTATTCGGGAAAGATGGCCTTTTGGATGTCGTCGAAATTGATGTCCAGGATGTGACGAAGCCTGTGATGCCTGAGGAAGCTTCTAAAGGCGAGCGGATGCTCATGAATACCTGCAACCAGAGGATTGGGATGTTCCTTCATCTTTGGAAGCAGCTTTTTCAGCAACTCCTGGACGTGATTTCCAATGGGGGATATATCAAAATCGTCAGCAACTCCTGGAAGTATTTGTTGCAACTCTCCTGTCAAGTTGGGCAATGGTCCTCAAGGTAACGTTTTCGAAGGTTTGGAGGTTCTTCCATCTGGATTTTTTCCCAGGCAGGCATACCATAAAGCAAGATGCTTCGGATTACCGTATAGTCCAAGCGCGCAATTTCGCAATAGTTTGCAGTCCAATCCAAGCGCGCTATTTCGCCCCAGAAGAGCTACCAAACTGAATTTTTCCTTCTATGCCTTGTTGATGGCGTAGGAGACATGGTCGCCCCAATATCCTACTCCGAAGTATTTGTAATGTTTTACCCATTCGAGCTCTTTACCAGAAAGTAAGAGAGGACTCGAGGTTTCTCGAAGTTTCTTCGTAATGAACATTGCCTTGCATTTGTCAACATTTAGATTGAGTCTCCACTTACCAAACCATTTCTCGCACTGAAGGTAGGCTTTTTGCAACCGAGATATGACGTGAGCGGGATGGCGATCAGTAGTCACGATGGACGCGTCGTCACCAAACAGACATAGCTTGCTATTAGTAAAAGTCGGAAAGTCATGGATGAAAAGGTTGAACAGTGCAAGGCCCAGGAGAGAGCCCTGGGGAACACCACCATTGACGTCACAAGGATCGGATATGGAGCAGCCAAACTTGCGACGAAATATCCTGATCGACAGAAAGGAACTAATCAAAGCAATCAGATCATCTGAAAAACCACAAGTAATCATTTTATATATGAGGTATTTGTGACAAACCAGATTGAAAGCTTTCCGGACATCCAAGACGACCAGACCACCGTATTTAGCACAGTTTAGAGGTGTGTTTAGATCTGCAACAAGTCTCTAGATCTGAAGTTGGCAGGAGTGACCTGGGCGAAAACCGAATTGCTCCTCCCGAACAAGATTGTTGATCGCACAGAAGTCGCTAATCCTCTTCAGAATGCGTTCAAAGACTTTTGATAGCATAGGTAGTAACAGCTGACAGCGAGAGCAGGCTTTAGACCAGGCGTTGGTATGGTAATGATGACGGACTCCTTCCACTTATCGTGGAAGTAACCAAGTTTCCAGCAGTCGTTCATGGCTCTGATAAGGGTCGACACAACATTAGGAGGCAAGTTTTTGAGAGCACTATTGATGATAGTCAATATCAAAGATGACTTCGGAGATTTCTTGAGTAGTAATGACTTCCCCATGGGTGGGAACACGATGACTGCACTTGTAGGCGATCCTTTCTAGCTCAGTGTTTGAGCGACTGTCCAATGTGGTCTACTAGGCGTTGTAAATTAACTTTTCAGGGAATCAGCGGTCAATTGAGCCGTATCCCCATCACTGGTGACAACCTTGCCATTGCCTGCAATCAGTGGCGGCAATTGGATTGGTCTGTTATCCTTTAAGGCCCTCATAGTTCCCCAGAGCGAGTTGTCCTGGGCAGACAAGGACTTCAGTTTTTTGCTCCACATTTGGTTTCGTAGAGCTTTAAACTCTTCCTGAACCTTACGAGAAAGCCGGTTGTACTTGGTCTTGAAGAAGGGAATTCGCTTACGCTGCCATAATCTTCTGTAAGAATTCCTTTCGAGAATAAGACGCCTGATATAAGGAGGGAAGTCGGGATGTTCAGGACGCTTACCATCGATAGTAGAGGCACTGGAAGCAGTAGCATTGTTGACAACACGGGTGATAGCATTGATAATAGAGAGGTTCAGCACCACGTAAACGCGAACGTGACACGAACGCGTGTGACGTTTCCAATCTGAAATGACGTAGCTTTTTCATTGTTTACAACTACTAAATAATGAAAAAGCTACGTCATTTCAGACAAGAAACGTCACACGCGTTCGCGTTTCGTTCGCGTTTACGTAGTGCTGAACCTCTCTATTATTATTGATATCCTCCTTATCAATAACCTCCTTGTAGGGAATGCTATTTTCTCTAAGAACATCCCTAACGAGCTTCCAGTCCTGTTTAGAGCAGAGCACAATCTTCTTAAGGATATTTAGCCCTCAACCATAAGTATCACTGGACGGTGATCAGAAGATAAGTCGTCGATTGTGAATATATTATAGGGCTTGCGGAAACCGTTAAGAACTGCAATATCCAGCTCGTCGCTTACAGGAGAGCGGTCACAGTATTAAGTGTCATCAAGGGGACCAGCAACGAAGGTGTCAATCTCGTTAAAGGTATATCCATATAAGATATTGCCGGTTTGATTGGGGCATTCAAGTCGCCCGCAATAACAACTGGGATGGGCCCAGACAGCAGCTCATCAAGGGGTCTAGGCTGAACTCATCGACAAGCTATCGATCTCGTTATAATCTAACCCTCGATAAGTGGCATATTACAAGTTTACACACGTAAGGCTAGATGATATACACTGATATACACAAGTTCACACACATTTACACATAATTTTACACATTTATCCATGTATACACATAAATACATACATAAACACATACCTGTAGACACACTATTTTATTATTTTCACAGTTCAAATTTCGTAGCCCAAGAGAGTACTTCATGTATGTAAATATTTTTAAACAAGTTTTTGTTAATATTTTTTAGAAAATGTGTATTCTTGAGTTATGTGTATTTAGCCTGCAGGCCGGAAACGAAGGAAAAAAGATTGTAATAAGAAATCTGTTGCTAAATTCTGAAATAACGATCGCCAAGCGCATAGTCGACTGCTCTTGAATTGTAGACAAGAATAAGGCAGTTGTCGATGGTTAAAGTCTACACTAGAAAATCGAAGGTGTAGAGTCTGTACACTGTAGACTCTGAAGACACTGTAGACAAGTCGTGTTCATACTAGCTCGAATCGACAAATGCATCATTAACCACGTGACCATCGACACTTGTCGACAGTCGACTGCTTGTCGATGAGCTCAGCCTAGACCCCCAAGTTCGCAAGGATCAAGCTTGTGCTTAGGTCAGTTATATAAAGAGATGAATTTGATTTCACCTGCGTCCACATCGTTTATAATCACGGAGACTGCTTCCATTCCCACAAAGTCAGGATTGACAGACTGTCACAGTCCGTTTTCAAGAAGCATAAGACAAGATACGTCTACCCAACTAAAACGGCCGTGACATCAAATGAGGATGCTCGAGCGTCTCGAGAGAAAAATGAAGCCAGCCGATGCGATCCACCCGGGAAGGTAAAGTGGAAGCGCCCGTGCGCGGAAACGCGAAGGCAAAGCGGAAGTCTGGGCAGATTCAACGTTTCCGTTTCCGGAAAAGAAAGGGGATTCCGTTCACGAGGGCTAAGGTCAAAAACTCTCACCGGTGAGAAGAGTTAGCGCTTGGTCGGTCAGAAATCCCAGTGAGAAATTTGTGACGTCATTTTAACGCGGTCAGAAACGCCAGTTAGTGCTGCTATGCCTAACCGGTTAGTCTCACCGTCCTCACCGAGAAAAAGACGGTTAGCCCAGTGAGAAATTACGTCATCATTCTCTCACCGGTGAGGGTTTTTGACCTTAGCCGAGAGGACTGGAAATAGAATCGAGGAAAATGTTAACGTTAACAAAAATGTGTTTCCGGAGCGAGGAAGGAGTTTCTAAATTCAAACATCTCAGTTCCCGCCTACCGTAGCCTTTCTCTGCAATATGGACAATTAGTTTACTTCGAATTATCCCACGAAGGAAATACTTTAGAGTGCGTCGCAGAGAAGAGGATTTCCATGGCTATTGCGCAATCGTACGGGATTTTCCCTTGTGGACAACTAGGATTTATAATTAATGATATCGGCTGTATCGAGGGACCGATTCAGCGCGGACTTTCATTGAATTGACGGCTGTATCCGAAAGCAACTAACGACTTTCTCTTTTGCACATATCGGCCCATGTGAGTGACTTTATATTAAATTACTATGAAGCTTTAAAATTAATCGGCCGATACTCGCGCTTTTCCATAAGTGAACGTTATGTGATGCAAGTTAGAAGTTGTTCTTAAGTAACGTGTGTGCGTATCATTGTGCAGCGAGGAGCCATTGATAACTTTATTTACGTTTACTTGTTTCGAAGTTGCTACTGCTACAGTTAAGTTTCGCCCACCTTTATTAAGTACCGAAAGGTGCTTTATGCTATCAGTGTGGGAAAACGTGTCCGTCTGTCTGTCTGTCTGTAACTCTAACTCCTCCGAGGCTATGAAAGATTTTCAAAATCTGTTTTCGTCAGTCGATGAATATGGTTCATGGCACGAACCAATCGCAATTGATAGCTAAATCGGTTCATTAGCAGGTGCACAAATGGTACCTTCACGACCCCACCTAGCAATTTTCAATGGAGAGATATAGTAAGTAATATAACAAACAAATCGTAATGACGAGATAGAAGCGGATATAAATTACTATTTTCGCCAATTGATAAATATGGTTCGGGAAATGAACCATTTTGAAAATGGTTGTAATCGAAACAATGGCACGCGCTCTAATGGAACTCTTATGACACCCTCAAAAATTTTCAATGCTAAAATATGCCATGTAATATATCAAACGACTTGGAATGAGGTGTCATGAATGAATATAACGTAAAATTAAGGATAGTCTAAATTGATTTAAAGGAACCTGGTTTAGTGGAACCATTATGGTTCATTGGAACTTTCCATGCTAAAATATGGCATGTGATATATCAAACAACTTGGAATGATGTGTCATGAATGAATATAACGTAAAATTAAGGATAGTCTAAATTGGTTTCAAGGAACCTGGTTTAGTGGAACCATTATGGTTCATTAGAACTTTCAATGCTAAATTATGGCATGTGATATATCAAACAACTTGGAATGATGTGTCATGAATGAATATAACATAAAATTAATGATAGTCGAAATTGGTACAAAGATACATGTTGTAATGGTATCTTTATGGCCCATTAGAAACTTAATGTTAACATATGGGGTGTTTAAAAATATAGTTCTGCGAATGGTTTAATTTAACCTTTCGGTACTTGGTCATGTCATTTCTTAATGGTTTATTTATTACTGGCGTTCAAAATGTTAGGACTTCTCTACTACTAATTAAAGCAATTACAAGTTTATTAAGAACCGAAAGGTGCTTTAAGCTATCAGTGTGGGGAAACGTGTCTGTCTGTCTGTAACTCTAACTCCTCCTACGCTACGAAAGATTTTCAAAATCTGTTTTCGTCAGTCGATGAATATGGTTCATGGCACGAACCAATCGCAATTGATAGCTAAATCGGTTCATTAGCAGGTGCACAAATGGTACCTCAATTTTCCCGCCAAGCAATTTTCAAAGGGAAGATATATTAATTAATAAATCAAACAAATCGTAATGACGAGATAGAAGCGGTTATTCATCATTATTTTCGTCAATCGATGAATATGGTACATGGCACGAACTATTCACATATATTATCTAAATCTGTTCAATAGCACGTGCACAAATGGTACCTTCACGATTCCACCTAGAAATTTTCAATGGAGAGAAATATTAAGTAATATGTCAAAAAAATCGTAATGACGAGATAGAAGCGAATATAAATTACTATTTCGGCCAATTGATAAATATGGTTCAGGAAATGAACCATTTCGAAAATGGTTGTAATCGAAACAATGGCACGTGCTCTAATGGTACCCTTATGACACCCTCAAAAATTTTCAGTGATAAGATATGGCATGTAATATATCAAACAAATTGGAATGATGTATCATGAATGAATATAACGTCAAATTAATGATAGTTCAAATTGGTTTCAAGGAACCTGGTTTATGGAAGCATTCTGGTTTAGTGGAACCATTATGATTCGCATACCAATTTTTAATACTATTGAGATCCCTTGATCAGCGCTCTTCTAAATGACTACTATCTGCATTAGGGTCAAACGAATTTAGGTAATATGCGTCATCAACTTATGCAACTTGAGGCTATTAAGAGTTGAAACAAAGACAGCAAATAAAACAGGAGGTAAAACATTACCCTGAGTGATACCTAAATGGGAAGTAACATCATTGCAGCCTACAGTGTAAACACTCCTTTCACTGAGGTATGATCTCAAAATATTCATCATTGTTGACGGCAGTTCGAATTTATTCAATTTCTGCAACAAAATATCTCTCGGAACTGTATCAAAAGCCATATTACAGCCTCCCATACCAATAACACCATATTGATTCCTAGGCAAATGTTCCACGATCATTTCGATCACTTGATGGGAAATGCAATGATCAACAATTTTTGCAGCGGTGGGTACTACCGCAATGGGTCTGAAGTTCTGTATAATATTCTTATCCCCCCCCCCCCTTTATAAGCAGGAACAATTCTAGCTCTCTTCCATGATTTAGGATATATTTCGTCTTTCTTTATTTTATCAACAATACATAGTAACATCTCTGAGATATTCCAAATACACTTCCTAATGACCGGCTGACAAAACAAATCATCCTTCGGAGCTTTAGGTATTTTAGTTTTCCTTATTGCATTATATAAATCACTTATATTCCAATTTGGCATTCCTTCAGTCATGCCAGTATTAATTCTAGGTTGTTTTTCAATATCCTCTATTGCCTCTGTTTCACTGTCGAAAGGGTTTACACACCATCATTTATATAAATCAGCGACGGTGGACTTTGTCACAACAAAGAAAAAATCTAACAATGGGTTATCTAACAATGGGTTTTTCCCGACTATACAATCGGGTGGGTTCGCTTCTAGTTTCAAATATGACTCACTTAAATCTTTGGATAATTTTATTTTTGTAGTGGATCTCGACATGCCTACCAGTTTCCACAATTGCTTACTTGTACAATTACTCATGCAGTATTGTCTTCGAGCAGCACATGTTTTCTTAAATATTTGGTTATCACGCCTTACGCCATTCGGCGTGATTTCGTTCACTCCCATGAGCAATAGGCTGTGTTTTAATCTTACTCTTTCATGCTCTCCTGCATTCTGTATTCCGCCATGGCTTTTTTTTCTATTAACGCTCCTGATCACTTTACTATGCAACCCTCCTATATTCAGAGCTTGAAGGAGTATTTCATTCGCACACCATACAAGATCATTCACATCACCGACATAATTATATAAACTTCTCACATTATCTTGTAAATATAGATTTACGTTATTCCAATTAACATCCTGCAACATAAGGAAGGTATGCAATGGTGGTTTTTTTTACCTTCTCTTCAATATTCGACCACTGTATTATTAGGCTCAACATTTTATGATCTAACATAGGCATATCTATAGTATTTAACTCATAATCTCTACTTTGATAGGGAACAAAAATCTGATCAATGATTGATGCAGTTGTCTTTGTTATACGTGTTGGAGTCTTAACCACAGGATACAAGTTATATGAAGAACGCACATATTCTTTTGGCATCGTTACAAGGTTTCTCAAAATGTACATTAAAATCACCAAACACTAAATGACAACATTCAACAGTGAATACACTGGTAATAGTAGTTAACAGTTTACCAATGCTAACATAAGTAGGAAGATAAAGAGCACATATCATCATTACAGTCTCTTGCAGCTTTACTCGAATGGTGCATATTTCCAATCCATCAATCGACACATCCTATAATACATTCGAATTTAAATCGTTTTTAGTTATAACTAGCAGAGGTACCCGGCGTTGCCCGGGATAATTACACTTGGAGGTTAACAGAACAATCTCAAAAAATTAAATTATAACTTCCAATTGGTTAAATAATAACTCAATCAATACAACACAGAGCAAAGGAACTATCCATTCTATGAAAAATACGAAAAACGGGAATTCTAGATGATATACCGGGACTTTATCTAAACTCTTCTTGACTTGCCTCACCACTGCGGAGCATCACCAGATACTTTAGACTCAAGTTTGTCTTGCCTTGACGTAGAAGCTCTTATACCCTCTTGCTCTATTCGAAACTCCCGTTGTTCAAATGTTTCAAATGCCCATATAGCATTTTCTGTTTTAGTTGAAGAGTTTCTCTGGCTAATACTCGTTCTTTCTCTTTCCTTTCCAGACACATAAATTTTTGCCAGTCGTCTGGACGTTTGATAGCGAGCTTAAGGGAGACACGTGGGACTCTAATGCCTAATCAATAGACTGCCTTATTAATGTCCTGTCACTGCATCTTCACTTTATGCTCATTATCAATAATTCTTGGAAACGAACGTTCAGTCATCGCATTATCAGCATCTCAGTTTCCAAAATATACGCTTTCCCACAGAGTATAGTCAAAATGTATTTTTAGGAATGTTTGGATCTGATGTGCTACCAAATGAGCTAGGTGACAACCCCGGCGTGGCTCGGAGTTTTTTTTTGAGTAAATTTTGCAATATCTTAAAAATAAACACATGAAAACGCTTAGAATTAATACAGTAAAAATTCTTAATGAAAATTCGAAAATTTTTTTTTAAAGGATTACAATGGATGGACCTCTCCAAGGATGCCACTGCTTGTCTAAATAATTTCTTACTCACGTAATCTTACTTTAGACGTACGCTTGATGTTGTTGCAATTCCACTCTTCTCTCGATGTCTTGAAGCAAAACTTGGCCATTCATCACTTTGTGTAGTCTAGCAGTCGCCGATTCTTCTATTTATTTGCTTACCATTTGCTCAATACAGCACAGAGCTAAAGGAGTGCTTCCTCTGTCGTCTTTTCACTCTTTCTCAATAGTCTGCTAACTCTCCATTAACTCTCCGTTACTGATCATTTTTAAAGATTTTCAAGAAATTGTTAATTACTAAGAACTCTCTTTTCTAAGAAAATCCTGAATAACAGGAATTCTATGCATCAAACTTTGCCTTGCTTTGTTGGTCATGAGATATATATTGTTGGTCCGTGCAGAGTATTTTTGAATTGCGTGTTGATACCATTGTTGATAAGTATTATTGCACAAACTTTGCCTTGCATTATTGGTCATGAGATATTTCCCATTAATATGCCCTGCCATAACCATGAATATCGATTTTTTATCGATAATTATTATTTTTCCGAAATCTGAGGCAGACAGTTACCTTCCTCATGGTTTGAGGAAATTTTTATTGCAAAATTTCATCGAGATCGGAATAAAACTGTAGATTTGTATAAAAAACAAACCCACAAACAAACCCACAAACATTTTTTATATATATATAGATTGCCACATCTCCACCACGTGACGCGCGATCTGATCGGTGCAGACAATAATTGTCCAAGCCCAAACATGAGGATGGCACTAATGGATGTAATCCATTCTCTGTAAAAATCAAAACATCACTAGAGGTTTCCTCTAGTATCCCATGGATCTCATCTAATTTATTCATCATCGAGCGCATATTAGCATATGTAAATGTCATTAGTCAGTTATTACTACGCAGCGTTTGCTCTTCACTACAATTATTTGAGTCTAATAGATTATGTGTACGTCCATGAAATAAATGTATTTCCATGCCTTGTGGCCAATTATTTGGGTTTTGCCAGTCAAACTTTTCACTTTTTTGAATTTCTAAATATAGCAGTTCAGACGTCTTCTCCATTTTTGTCTTCCACCGTCCTTGTTTTACAACAATTGCACCTCGTTAACCCAGAAAGGTTTTTAATAACTCAAGCGATTCGTTCATTTCAAGACCCCAAAATAAATGAATATTCTTATATTGACTTATCTTTTGCCGCATTTTTAATTGTGAAGTCTCTCAACCATAAATTACCTTTTTTGTTGGTCGATGTCGCATACTGGAAGGTGCACCTTGTATGTCGTTCGTCGTCCGCCGATGTTTTGCATTATTCTGATCATGCGTGGATACAACCGTCCGAAATGAATCCATTTTGCCAATCGTTTGAGTCCTTGTCTCTAATTCATGCTCCACGGGTTGCCCCAGAGTTTGCGGCGTAGTAAGCGATGGAAACTCTTCGATGTTTTCAATTATCTCATCAATGCTATTGTCCCCCATTGTATTTTGAACAATAAATTGTTCGATTTTTGTTGCATTATTCATTAAGTAGTCATTAAGCACAAGAACGCCCTTTATCGGAAATCCCGACATGCGCCTAACATCCATACTATATCGACATTTCGTTCATTTTCAAACCAGGTACGGAAGATAATTAAGGAGGCAAACATTTCTTATTTTGCTAGTTTTTTTTAACAACGTCAGTGACAATAAATCTAATTGGCGATCCATTCTTCATGGTCGCACCCCTACTATTCTTCCATTCACTGATCCAACTACCATAGATGCCTCGTATTTAACAGCATTCTTGGATTCCTTATTGCCTAGTACTGCTCCTTCCTCCACCCTTTACTCTGTCACATCTAAAATTTCAGTCAATCCGGGTTCTTTGATCGTCGCTCCCACTACTAAAGAAGAGGTTGTATCAGCAATTTGTGGTTTAAAACCTTCTTACCGCCCCGACTCATTAGGCATTTGCTCCATTATTCTTATTTTTTGCCTACGCCGGGTTTGCCACCCCTCTTGCATCCCTTTTCAATATTTCTATATCTCAAGGTTATTAACCTAAATGCTTACGTTCGGCCAATGTTATTCCCATTTTTAAAAAAGGTAATCGGCATGATTTTACAAACTACCGACCTATTTCCATTTCGCCTTCTTTCGCTAAAATTTTCGAAAAATTTTTTAATAATCGTTTAACGTCATACATCTCAACTAACGCTCTTATTTCTCCTTCACAACATGGTTTCTCTTTTAATCGCAACACATCCACTGCTTGCTATGATTTAACCGAATTTATAATATCCAACATGTCCAAAGGAAAATTAGTGGTTGCTATGTTCCTTGACTACTCGAAGGCGTTCGAATCTATCCCTCACGACCTTATGCTACTTAAATTAAACCGGCTCTATAACATTCGCGGCCCTCCGCTAAACTGGATCGCTAGTTTTTTACATAATCGGCACTGCACTCTAACCCTTGGTAATCTTTCTTCTTCTACTTTAACCCGGAATACTAATTTTGCTAGTCAAGTTTACTATTCAACTCTTGAATATCAAGTCTACTTATATTTTCAGTGTCAATCGCTGGTGAACTGGTTCTGTTGTAGACATTCCCAAATCTGCTGGATACATGTCGTCATTTTCACACTTTGTTCTTTATTAGACGATCGGGACTCCATGATTTCGGAGATGAGTTAGGTTAGGTTAGTCGAAGTAGTAATTTGTGCATCATAATTATATATGATATTATTTCCTCCTGTCGCCATTATCACTCCTTATTTATGGGGACTTGAAAGGAGGGCAGTTAGTGAGAGGGTTCAGAGGATAACAAAAAACCAATAATAGGAAAGAATACTTTCGAACTAATTAAGATAGAATATTGACAATACAGAATGAGAATAACAATAGAAAAAGATACTATGAAAAATAAAATCTTGTAAACATTCCAAGGAGGAGCTTTAGCAGTGAAGCAGAAATACATTTATACGTTTATTAAAAAGAAATTAACCCCCCCGCCTCCCGAGTAGGATAAGGCAAGTCATCTATTTTTACCCCTTCATCTGCACTTTTTACCTCTCCCCAAGTATTTTTTTTAATCAATAAATTGATTTTCTCGAACGTAATATGTAAAAAATGTAAAAAACCTCGTATCTTCTTTCCTTTCCAAACTTATGATATATCACATGCCATATGTTGCCATAGTTCTAAGGACCAAGTGACTGCCACCCCCGCAAATCCGATCCCACTGGAACAATTAGGCCTAAACTTCATAGTAATGTATATCTTGCCTAGAGGAATCTGGATACTGGATTTTACGCCTTTACGTACCTAATAGCACATAGATATGTTGCCCTCTCTGAATCTCCCCCCGTACTTCCGGCCCGTATACCAATCAAAACGAAACTAAATAGTGCAGATGGACATGCCCATAGTAAGCCACATTCCGAATTTCAACCTTCTACCTTAAAAAAATGTAGAAATTATGAAGGGGACGGACTGACATTATAAAACCAATAAGGAGCTCCATTCTAATTCTACTTACGAGGGTCAGTCAAATGAAAACCGGAAATATTTTTTACAGCTCCTTTATTACAGACAGTTGCTACCCTATTTTTCAATGTAGTCCCCCATCTTTTCGATGCATTCCGCCATTGAGTCGGTAAGGCATGGATACCTCTGGAAAAAAAATCTTCATATATCGGAGGTCTTGCTTATAGGGATCTGCATACCGAATTTCACTCTTTTATATGCATAAATACACCTAGACCTTTTGGTCCCTCTAATTTTCACCCCAAAACTCCGAACTTAGTGGGCTCATCAAAACCAAACTAAATTGTGAAGGTGCACATGCCCATAGTAAGCTACGTTCCGAATTTCAACCTTCTACCTCAAAAAATGTAGAAATGATGAAGGGTGATTCAAATCGTGTGTAAAATAAAACCAATAAGTAGCACTATTTTTCCGCTACTTAATAATAAGCTCATAGATAATGAGCACTTGAGCAATCGTGCGTCGACAAAGCGATTTCACGTGCGCGCGCCGATGTCAATAATGCTTAAAAGATGAACAGAAAGTAACAATATATTCCTTCTTGAAAAACCGATTGTTATAAAGACATGCCGGTATCTTTGAATTCTTTACACTCACTGTTTTAGCACGTGAATTCTACTTGAAGGGGTCCACGAAAAATTTTGAAAAATTGATACGGCCGAGCTAAGACTTTGATGGTCATATTTCTGAAAACAGAATTTAAAAAAGTTAATCCGTTTTCAAGTTATCGTGCAAACGGCTGCCGGACGGACGGCCGGATAAACATACAGACCAAGGGCGCATTCTTATAAGTAGCTTTTATGCTAAAGCTCCGAATAAAGGCAAAAGAGATTCAAAAGGAGTTAATTAACAAATGAGATAAGTGAAAGCAGAAAAGTGCATGGGGAGCAAGGGGTGGATAAGAGAGGAGAAGGGAAAGTGTAATAGGACACAAAGGTACCTCCGACTATTAAACGATTAGATGCATGCTCACGGGACATGATCATTTGGGTTGATACAGGGTGTCCGGGTGCCTGTTGGTTGGTTAGTTTATTTGATATTAACGTCCTTTTCAACTGCCATGGTCATTTCAGGACGGCGTTATAGGGGCCGCAAATTTTTGCCTCGCAAGGGTTGTTTAACGTGCAGCCGGCAAATGACTACACGGGACAAACAACTTGACTTCCCTTCTTTAAAAAGTGCGTGATCTCATGATTTTCCCCCTGAAAAAAAATCCTCGTCGTCCTCTACCGGGGTCGAACTCGCGACCTCGGGCATCAGAGGCGATCACGGAACCACTGAGCCACCGAGGCCGATCCGGGTGCCTGTATAGGCTCATCAGCTGACACCTGTGAGAGACGTTCCATGCAATAGGGAGGAAGTAACTGCCTCGTGAACGTACAGTACTGTAATCCGCACAACGGTCTCAATGCCGCGCCGACGAAAACGACAACCGTTCACGCAATTAACGGACTTTGAACGAGGTCGGATTATTGGCCTCTCCCAGGCTGGATGGTGAACCAGACGGATTGCTGTCCATGTGTCGCGGGACGCACGGACGGTAGGCCGATGTTGGAGGCAACGGCGAGAGGAAGGCACACATGCCAGAAGACCATGCTCTGGGGCCCGGAGAAGCACATCAGCTTGTACCGATAGGCGGATACTGCGAACAGCGCTAGCGGACAGAACCATCATCCTGCGGCAACTGCGCGACAACATCACTATTCCCGGTACTGTTCCAGTGTCAATAGCGACAATAGCCAACACCTCCTAGAAAGAAAGGCCTATGCACTGAAAATTCATACATTGTTACGTGGTTATCAGAAGTCATAATTTAGGGCTTGTTATTGGTAGAAATACGATTAACAATGCCTTTTGATGATGATGTAACAATGTATAAATTTTCAGTGCATAGGCTTTCTTTTTAGGAGGTGTTGCAATAGCACGCCGGTTACACGCCGCGACAATGTCTGCCAGGTGTCCATTGTTTTGTTCTTCGTTTGACACCTGAGCACCGCGCGATACGACTGTAAAGGTGTCGTGAACGAGTAGGCTTGCGAATGAAATGGCGCCCGGTGGTCTTCAACGATGAATCCCGCTTTTGTTTGGATACCGACGACAGACGCGGACGGGTGTGGCGCAGACCATTGGATCGTGCCAATGAACAATGCATCCGGTATCGCCATCGTGGACCAACACCCGGGATCATGGTCCGGGGTGCCATCGGCTACGATACCAGAACGCCTTTAGTCACCATCCAAGGCATCCTGACAGCAGCACGGTATGTCACAGAGATTCTGAAGCCCGTATTACTGCCCTTTCTGCAAACCATACCCGGCGCAGTCTTTCAGCAGGATAACGCCAGATCGCACACGGCAAACATGAGCATGGCATATCTGCATGATGTGAATTGCTGCCATGGCCCGCGAGGTCCCCAGACCTATCGCCAATTGAGCACGTGTGGGACATGGTGGGGCGTCGTTTACGATCACCCCGGAATCTCCATGAACTGACACAGCAGGTTCACTAGGCCTGGGCAGACGTACTCCAAGATGATATTCGCCACCTGTATGATCACCTACACCTGCAGCTGGAACAATGCATGTCGCTAGAGGTGGTGCCACAACCTACTGATGCCGCTTTCCGTTTATAAAAAATGCCCTAAAGGGCAATGAAAAAAGTTTATAATATGAATCCAAGCATGGAAAAGAAGAAGACAAGCAGCACTCTACCTGGCATAAGTTTGTTCTGTTCTGTACTGTTTTTTTTTCATATTATCGACCCCCACACCCTGTACAAACGAGTCCACGTCATGGCTCCACAACGTAGTAAAGGTGTGTTCAGATGTATCTCTTGCTGTATAAATAGTTTTGGCTCATTCGGATAACTCCTTGTGGGTGGGCCAATTTCATTGCAAAGCAGTGTATCTTCCTCTGCAGGGTAGCAAAAACAAATCTATTCTTTTTGGTTGAGCGAAATCTAGAATGATGGAGATTCATTTAGTTTAAACGTAACTCAAGATGTAAAGTATTCTTGAATTATTCGATTTCGAACATAGTTGCCACGAACATGATTGTTTGGAAGCACAATTGGGTGATCATTCTCTTCCTCCTCTTTGTCAACCTCTTGAAGCTCGTCCTCAGGAATTTCTTCCTTGTGCAGTAGACGTATGTTGTACAGAACTGCACAAGCAGTGATATGGAAAGTTTCGTACGTAGTCCCAATCGAAGCGCTGGGAAGATGCGCTTCCAAGCCCCAACAAACGTTCAATCGCATTTTGGGTGAGAAATTGCGATTGATTATATTTTTTTTCAGCGCGGTAGACAGGGTTCCTCAGTGATGTCAGCAAATATAAAAGGCAAGGGTATCCTGGATCTCCAATCAAACGTCTGAAATTTAACAAAAGAGAAGAAAAGCAACCTAAATAGATGTGCTGCTTGCCACGTGTTACAAGAAGAGAAATATATTGTTCTCGTACCCTGGAACCATATTATTCATCAGGCTCAATATTAATGTTGCTATTATCAAAAATTTGGCTGCAAATTTATTCTGTCTGCAATTTGTATCTTTTTTTGAAATCGTGATCCTCAAGAGCTTCTGAAGAATTTGTGCGATCTTATATGTACGTGTAACTCATTCTTTCTATTAATTGAAATCTTTCCAATTGTTGCTGGTGGCTTACTAAATACGATTCCACTATTTTTAACACATTGCCCATGCGCCCAACATGTGAGCATAGGCGAGAGCCACCACATCTCTTTGCTCATGCTCTCTTCAAGTAAGCTATACTAGCTTGGAGAGTCAAGCTTAACAGGCATTTGTTGATTCTTTGTACTAGAGTGAGCATTGCTTCGTGAATGTTGAGCATTTACTCGTGCTAATATTTTGTCATTCTTTGTACGGCTGTTTGTGTTTACCTTGACCTCTATAATAATCCCCTTATATTGTTTTACACACGATTTGAATTGCCCTGTATAGAGGATTGGGTTTAGCCATCACTATCGAAGTCCTCAAACTTGTCGAATTTGGTGATACTTGAAAATTATTAATAGATCTGTATTGATTAATTATTACGGCAATCAAATAGGACCTCGATGTTATGAAGCACAAACCGTTTCAAATGATCTCTATATATTCTGTAGGGCATTAAGGTCTGAATATTCTCAGGCAGAGCAGACCAATTAAGTATGCCTTTATAGGACACACATCTTCCACAATAGTTACGACTAATAAAAGGCAATCGAATTCTGTCGGCATTCCATGTGGAATAATGGTGTACCTCGCAACTTTTTTGTATATTGATGGGAGTAGATATTATAAGTCAGCGCTTTATTATTTTGTATATAAATGCGCACGTCTGCATAAAATACATTTGTTGTATTGTGACTATACGTAATGGTAGAAACATATGCGAGACTGAGTCTATTCTGTGTGCTTTTACTAGTAATCGTATGAACCATTTTTGTAGTTTTATTATTCTTTCCAAATTATATGACGTGGTAGACCCCCAGAAAATGGTACCCCCTAGCACAAGTTTGATTGTATTCCCGAAAAATATAGAAGATAAAGTATATTTTTTTAAATTTAATTTGTTTATTAAGTTATCGATATGTAATTACCAGGTCAAGTCGTGCGTCAAAGTAAAGGGCTAAATATTTAAAAGATTTTGCAACTGAAATTAAATTATCAGCGCAGATGTATTTTCTATGCTGGCATTAAATGGTGGTCGTCTTTACCTGTTTCTCTCGTTCATCTCCTTCTCCTGCCGCCTTTGAAAAGGGTCTTGAAATATTTTTTTTTTACTAACGTAAGAAATTCTCCATTAACTCTAATTCTTTTACTTAGTTTGCCTTCTATTTGTATTTATTATTCTTATCTCTTTATTATTTGTTCTACTTTGTAAACTACTTGTTTTTTGTGGGGAGTTTTTTCCTTCTCATTTTTGAATTTGTATTATTTTGCCGGGGACGAACATGGCGGCCTTTTGGCCATACAGTCCCCAGCTGGAACTCTTTTTCTGTAATTTTCAACTAACAGTAAATAAAAATAAAGAAAATAAACTGGAGCTAACTCCAAACATCAGGTAAATGATATTAATTAGAAAATGGATGGAAAAATTCTGCGACCCGGATTCGAACCAGGAATCTTGACAACTTGGTTCTCTTTAACACACTTAGTGACAGCATGGCTGTAGAAGTGTCTGCGATAGCCCAATTGGTAGAGGTGTCGACCATGACAGTCGAGATCCCTGGTTAGAATCCAGGTCGCAGAATTTTCCCATCCATTTTCTAATTAATATCATTTAACAGTAAATGAATAAATAAATTGTTAACAACTGGCAATTGAGGTTAGGGCTATTGTTGTCATTAGCTAATTAATGTTAGACCTATTTTTAAACAATAGCTAATTGCTGTTAAGCATAATGTTAAAAATAGCTAATTAATTTTCGGGCTAGTGTTTTTAGTAGTTTATAAGGTTAGGCCTATTGTTATTACTAGCTAATTGAAGTTAGTCATATAGGTATGAACAGTTATGTACTCTTAAGCCTATAGTTATCGATAATCCGTTGATGTTAAGCCTATTTTGACCATTAAGTAATTGCTGTTAGGCTTATTGTCTATTAATGTTAGGCATATTTAATATTAGGCCTGCTGTGTTAGATCTGTAATAAACATTATCTAATTTCAACATTATATCAAACTGTAAAATTAAAAGTCAACATTTTATATGCTTCTTTTCAGCTTACTTGGAAATCATTTTATTATTATTTTCTTGTTTATTTTCTGTTTTTCCTCCTCTACGAGGCCTGTTGCACGCGCTTTCCGCTGACAGCAGTAGTCTTAACCCCAGTGAAAAAAACCCATGAAAGTTGGGAATCCAACAACCTCTAAGCGAGAATCGATGCGGGTAGTACATACTGTTTCCAGAGTCATAATGTTTCCATGCTGTCAGCAACGTCCAATTTTGGCTTGAGGAGTATGAAGACGAGTTTAAAACATGTAAAAGGCGAAAGACCATCTTTTTCGAAAAAGCAAAAATTTATCTTTAATTTTGTCTTCCAAGTAAAACTTGCTTTAACTAATTTTATCTGAATTAATTAAAATATTAAAGAACAGAAAAACAAATTTAAACATTTATTAACAAAAAGTAAAAATAAATCCTATATTCCTAATGCTTGCTATTAATTAATTTGTTTTAATAGCAATTATAGATATCTCTTTATAATCATATTCGCAGATTATGTGGGCAGACAGTTATCGCCTTGGATGTGCAGTAGCCTCGTGTTCGAACAGAAATCTTTTCGTCTGCCATTACAAACCTCCGTACGTTCAACTTCTGTAATACAGAGGTTGGTTCATATTTATATGAAGGAAACCAGAATGCGTGATTATTGTTGCAAGTCCATGTTATTGTTGTCACGTGAAGCCATTCCAATTCCGTTTTAACTTTAGCCTTAGAAGAAATAATGCCACCGCGAATAATACCTTTATGGGAAGGGTATATAAATGTCGTTTCCGACATAGGATTCTCATATTCTCGAATACACGAACAAGATAAAAGTCGTAATTTTCTATAACTAAGACAGCCGTGCATAACATAATATCTTAAGATAATTTAACAAATATGGATTGGGAGAAGAATCGAGCTCAGCGCCACCAGGTAAGAAACATCCTATTAAAATAAAAGCTACACTGATTGTGATGAGAAAAGTCAAGGCTAGAATCGAAATCGTGAACGTCAAGCACAAACGCAGCATTGACTCATCCGATGGAATCTGATAGTCGCCTTATTAAGTACCAAAAGGCGCTTTAAGCTATTACGGGGCGATTTTGTCTGTCTGTCTATCAGTCCGTAATTCGAGTTTCCTGAAGTGTATGAAAGATTTTCAAAATCATTTTTCACCAGTCGCTATATATTCCTCGTATGGATAATTGTACGGATGAATTCGAAGATGGTGGAAATCGGTACAATGGCACGTGATCTAATGGTACCATTATGATACCCCTAGAAATTTTCAATGCTAACATATATCAAACAGCCCGTAACATGAGCGAATATAACGCTATTAAGTGCTGTGTTCGTCACTCGATAAATATAATTCGAAGATTTCGGAAATTGGTTCAGTGGCACGTATTCTAAGGTCACTATTATGATACACCCTTAGAAAGTTTCAATGCTAAGATAATGCATGTAATATATCAAACATTTCGTAACGACGAGTCATGAATGATTATAACGAGTAATTAATAAGTTCGAAATTGGTCGAAATTAGTTCAGTGGCACGTATACTAATGATACCATTATAGTACCATTGGAAATTTTCAATGCGAAGATGAGGTTCGTTGCAACGAGCCAAGAATGAATTATATGCAATTAAATACGTGGACTAATAAAAATACTCACAAACGGGAAGTCCAAATGAAAATTATGATTGAAAGTAATGTCCACCGGACACAACACCCTGTTGAGCGCGTTTGCACAAGTTTGTAAAATAACTTTTAAATGACGGAATCCTCTTGATTGACGACGTCACGTTTTTCTCAATGTTGAAAACGTCTTGAAATGTAACTGAACTCACAAACTTTATAAATACAGTTCGACACTACCAATGGCTTAATTTAAACACTTGATATGGATGAAGCATTTTCCAACCCTGAAACACCAGCAGGATTCGGTGGTGTGTGTGGTTTAGCTAAACAAACAAATTATTCTGACAAACAAATACGTGAATGGCGTGATTTTCAGGCGATTGACAATAATTTCTTCAATGCTGGCATAAATACATTAAAAAGAGTGGAGAAGATAATCTGTACAAAGGCGACACTCACCTTAGTTGTTGAACTCCCCTTATAAATTATTGGAATGTTCCAAACTGTAAAAATCTTCTTCTACTGAAGAACTGCGAATATTGCTCGGCCGCATACCGTCACAAATTAATTTTAAATTACAACTTTTTCCTCTATAGTTTTATATTCTTTTTAGTGAAAATAATATTTTATTAAAATATACGTTTTATATTTCGGATACTAAAAGTTTATTGAACGCATTTCTCGTCAGCTTCCTACTTTTTTCACTATTCTGTTAGGAATTCATGATGTTCACAGAAACCGTGTTTTCCACTTTTTCACATTGCCCCGCCACACATTTTTATGATCCCAGAAGCAGTGAAAAGCCTGAAAAAATATCGGGTACCCTTTATAGCGGTTTTCATCTGTGGGAACAGGAAAAAGTCTGGAGGAGCCAAATCCGGTGAATAGGGCAGATGGTTGTGCACTTATGGCAGTATGCGGCCGGGCATTATCGTGAAGAAGAACCCAACTTCCATGAAACTGGCCGCACTCTGCGAACTCTTTGCACTAGCCTTTCGATACTTGGTTATGTCATTACTTAATGGTTTATTGACCAAGATTTACAAATTTAACGACAGCACAAGGCCGATGTTCACAAATTACTGCATGCCATATCGCAGAGAGCAAGACCAGCGCGCGTCAGCTGTACGTATGAGCGACGCGTGGTGAGAAAAAGTGCTAACTTATTCGAAGCAACCAACTGCAACAAGATTCGAGCGATTTTTTTTTTTTTTTATCAAAAAGCAGGATCCAAAGGCCGCAGAGATTTTCTGCGACATATCAAGGAAACTTCTTCTAAAGGGCTTGAGTTTATCGCCGCTTTTAGCTGTAACGAAAAATTAACGTTGCGCAAAGTTTCATTAAAAGGAAATATTAAGTCCACCTACAGTTAGATAAATATCCTAGAACCAATTTATCGCTCTAATATCCCATGTCCCTACGATGCAGTAAAGAATCAGGTTTAGCTTCATCAGGATAAAGGCTTCAACCCACAAGGCAAAATCGGTGGTTGCCTTCACGAACAGGATGCCCGTAGAAACAGGGATCAGGGCTATCGACTTCAACCCACCAAACTGGAATCAGGGCTATTTGGTGAAGTTGCCTGAGGCTGCTCCTATGGACTATTGTGTTTTTGGTCTACTCAAAAGAGCCTTGGGCAATCGACGACCTCGCACTTGGATGGTCTATGGAATCGCATAGGCCACCACTCCGCTTTGTTGCAGTTGCATGGAGGTTCAATGGTAGTACAAAGCATACCAATTTCCTTCACATAAAAATGCATCAACCTCCGTATTCAAATGTTCTTTTGTGTAATAGTAAAAATATTAATGAAATAGTTCAGAGTCTTTCAAAACGATTTTTGAAGATCAGTGATTATTTTAAAGTAGTTATATTTATCAATTCTAGTGGAAACTTTGTGGGACAGAAACCTTACATAGGAGGGGAGCCGTGTTCTCAGTGTTCCGCTGAGATCAGAGGATCGTGTGACAACGGTTTATGCGGTGATTTTTAATACCCATTTGAAAATGATTTCGATAATGATTTCAATTTAAGACCAAGAAATTTACATATTTCAGGTATCTCTGAAGAATACAATAAAAAAGAACTAGACTGCATCAATGGTAAGTATGAACTACTTTTAGTTTTTTTAAAAAGAGCGTTAATGAAAATAAATAAAGTAAATATTTTCTATATTAAAAACTCTTCTTTTTGTAATATACGAGCGGGCGGCTGAAAAGTAATGCACAATCACACGTAATGCGTAAAGTAGAACATGGTACAGAACGGTGTATGCTGCTACGTAGTAACTGCAATCATCCACTAGAAACATGTCGTGATACAAAATATTTGGTCCATTCGTTCTCTGTCAGTAATCGCAGTAGCCGTTGACACGGCGTCGGGTGTTCCTGCTAGGTCAACATGTTTCTGATAATGTGCAATGACTGAATTTTAATCTCGGAAAAATGGGAATCCTAGCGATTTTCATCATTAGCCAGATTTAAAGAGGGGCATTAAGGACATTCATTTCACCACGGATGATGCAGTGAAGTTGTCGTGAGCCTTCCGCGGTTAAAAATTCAATCACTGTCAGAAACGCGTTGACATACCATTGACTACCTGATGATTTGTCAACGGCTACTATAAAAAAAGAAAGAACGGGTTTAACGCATCGTGGTATGTCTGTAATGAATAAATGTCGTACTAGATGGAAGCATAGCTGTTCTCTAACGTGTTCTGTTCTCGCGTTACGTGCGACTGTGCATTACTTTTTCAGCCGCTTCTTGTACATTGCTGTGGCAAAATAATCCGAGCACCCTCTTCACGTACTCTATATGAAAATTAAAATAGTCAGTAGCATGTTAAACCATCCTGCAGCAGTTTGATGTCAAGGTGAATGAACTAGTAGCTTGCAAGAGGCAGTCTTGTGCAAAGCAAACACTTTTGCTCTCGGTCCAGGAAGGTGATTTCAACATCTTTTGGACCTGTGGGCATTAAGTCGTAAGTTATGGGCCCCATGTCTACTGTAGAAAAATGTAGCTCACACAATAATCCACTACCAGAGTCCTTCACTCGGGGCACGATCATAGTTCTCTTTTGGTCGCCTCCGGACCCACACATGACTTTGTGTAACGTGGAAATACTATTATTAATATTATTCCCCAAAATCATTCCAAAGGAATGAGCAGAGGTACATAATAAATAAGTGTTTATTAATGTGAAGTAATAATCTTAATTAACAAGTTCAAAAGCTGAAATACCGTAAAATCTTGAATACACGCCGGTCTCAATAAAAGCCGGGTGGGGTGTAGAAAATTGATTAAACGCCGGGTCTTTATCGGGTCATCGACATAAATTCCGGCGTTTTTCCTCACTTTCAGATTTTTAAACGTTTTCCCATTCAGGTTAGTTTTTTGTTATTTCATTTATTTTATTTTATGTTAAGTACCGGTAATTTACTTCTTATGCTCAGTGGTTAACTAAATGTGCAGGTGAACATGGAATCCGGGAAAAGCCATTACATATATATATGTTGAATATATATATGTACAAATTATTTATACATATAAATACAAAATATATATAGATTCAAACTAAATACAGGGTGATTATAAAGTCACTATACATTTTGCATTTTGGTGAAATATCCGTTTTATTGCAGCAATTACAATATGCATTAACCAGATATCATACGAGGACACTTTCTTAGTACATTTCAATGTGTCCCCCTTACACATCCTGGCACAGCTCCCAGCGTTCCACAATTGGCCCGGAAAACATTGCGCAAAATGTCCTCCACCACGGCTGTAATCCGTTGTTTCAGCTGTCCAATGGTGCGTAATCTTGACCTGGTACAACTTGGACTTGATAAAACCCCACGCAAAGAAATCCATGGGGATCAAATCTGGTGACTGTGGAGCCCACAACCTTGGCGCGCCCCGACGAATGCCTGGGAATGCGCGAGTCAGGTAGTCCAGAATGATCTTGGTAAAATGGGGTGGTACCCCACCCTGTTTGAACACAACAGTATCCTAAATCCCATCATCTCGCAACTGTGGCTCCAGGAATTGCTCCTACATGTTGAGGTACACAGTACCATTGATAGTCCCCTCGGCAAACATGAAGGGTCCATAGAGCTTTGACCCTGTAACCCCCAACCACACATTCACTTTGGGTGTGCAAATAAATGAAATTCGTTAATGTTTTCACCAAAATGTATAGTGACTTTATAATCACCCTATATATTGCTGAAATTGCGCGATTATATGCGGGATTCAGAAACCATTACCTTGCAAAAGATCGAATATGATGAAGAACTTTTTAATACTGAGGCAGTTATCTCCAGTTATTCCGAACCAGAAGATCATATTATCTAATTAATTTTTAGTTTTACTGAAAAACATTTTTTTATTAAATTGCAATTCAAAACTTTATCGGATTTATTGCAGGGTGACTAGCGACCAGGAAAACCGGCAAAAGTCAGGGAATTTTTTGTAACCGGGAAAAGTCTGGGAATTTTTCAAAATCAGCAAAAAAATGCGAAGTTGGAACGAAAAATTGGTCAGGGAAAATTACATTATCTACCGGAAAAAGTCAGGGAATTTTACGCAATCGTTTTGGGATACCCTATTAGACACTGTTATTGGGAATATCCCTTAACGCCGGGTCTCGATTAATCGCCGGAGGGGGGGGGGGGCGAACCATTGAAACAAATAGACGCCCGGGCGTGTATTCAAGATTTTACGGTAAAGCAAACAATTCTGCAGATATACAGTTTACAAGAATTATGTCAAGTGCGACGACCTTCTCATCAACCTGATTGCACTCAACCTTGTGCAGTGGAAAGTGTTGAAACCACGGTCTATAGAAACTAAGAAAAACACATCGCGCCAGGTGCCGCATAAATCGCGCTAAGGCCATCCGTGATCTGCGATAGAGTTTTTCATTGAAACTGAAAATGAAAGTAAAGTTTCTATCTGCCAATACGGCGGCGCTGCAGGCGCAGTTGGGCCGATTGTACATGTAGCGCCACATTTCAATAGAGTTCCAGTTCTACCGGGAGCTAGAAACTTTAGCTACATTTTAACAATGGAGCTCGATGACCATGAATATCTATAGACCGTGGTTGAAACTGATGCTAGGCAAAGTTTTTGCGTGATCCGTCTGTTATTAAGCGACGAAGCATGAGCAACAATATGTGCGGACCAACAATGTATTTCTCAACAATAGACAATGTGCCACAAGTAGTTCATGTATTTATCCGAACGTAGGACAGTTTCCTACCGGATTGTTTCCCACCCGGTCAATTTCCGACCGCAATTATATTTTTTGGGGTTACATAATTTATCCTAGGGGTTTTTTTGGAGGGGTGGTTGTTTTCGGTGGAATCAGTGGGTGGAATTGACTCAAGCCCAAAAATCCAGTTACATGAAGGATTTCTACAGTTTTATGTAATACACATTACGCTGAGTTAATCGGCAGTTCATGTTGTGTATGCCATTTGGCCGAATAAACTCAAAAGCTGTACGAAAAATTTTCAGAGCCATACTCTCCCGCTGTGAGGCCTTCGGCTATTCCCTGGACACTACGACTGTGATCATGATTTTCAACATTCAGCCATGCACGCAGTGTAGACAGTTTATGGGGAGCACGTCGACATCTGTGGCTGTTTTTTTCTCCCCTTAACGCAAAGCACATGGAGAAAAATTCAAGAAGTTGGTCTCGCAACACTATATCGAGAGGACGGACGTTTCCGTCACTTTATCGGAATGTTGGACGGTCTTGCCTTGCTGCCTGTGAGAGAGGTTTTAAATGGAATGACTTGGCTTCGTGCCACAATGTCAGATGGAGCAGAGGACGTTATAGATTATTTCGACTTAACTTCTGTCACAGGAACACACCGACGGGTACAAAGTAGATAAGTTAGACACTGTGCTCCCATGTTCCCGCCTGCTGTCTGGAAAATGTTCGAGGCGACTGTGTCTGATAGTCATAGGACGAATAATTTCTCCGAAATCTGGAACAATAAGTTTTCTCATATGGTTGGACAACGTCATCCTACAGTTTGGAAAGCCATTGACTGTCTCCTGGCGCAGCAAGCTGCAGCGGCTACTGTGATCCTACAGGAAGCTTCATGACATCCGCCCAAGAAGCGGCAGAGGTTAGAGTACAAAGAAATGCAAAGAAGATTGAAGACACTCTGCAACCAGTTTCGAGAAGGAGTGAAGCCCATAGAGGAAGTTCTGACCGGCCTGGGACACATCATTCGGCTTAAGAATGCGCCTTGGGACATATCATTCGGCTTAAGAATGCGCCCTGGGACATAAATCATTTAATTGTATGCATGTATGGTTTACTTTGCTATTAATGTTTGTAAAATTTTCAAAATAAAATTATTAATATTTTTGTTTAAAACATGATATATTTGAATATTTTTACTTGTGATGTATATTTATAAACGTGATATATATTTTTTAATTGCGGTAGGAAATTGTCCGGGTGGGAAACTGTCTGTCTCCCATTTATCCGTATATTGGCACTAGTAGTAAGACGCCATTACATTCATTATAAGCAGACGAAATTTGAAAGAGACCCTGATCTGCTTACCTCTATTCGCATGCTCACTGAAAGATGTTTTATTCCTCGTGTTTTATTCCGTGTTTAATGAAATATGGAAGGCAGCATACAGAGATGTTATTATTAAACTGAAGCATACAGAAATGTCATTATTAAAATAAAAATTATAATGTAACTTCACAACATGGCAGTTACTTAACCCATTGCCTCATCAAGCATGGGCTTGTGTTAAAACAGATCGAAGTGAGATTGTTTGTATTGGCTTCAGCTTGTCTGAGAAGATCATGCTACACTTCTGTTTAACGGTGAATATGCAAAGTCAAACGGTCAAATGAAACAATGGCGGACACTGCAGCAGAGATAGCGCCGCTCGGCGGCAAAATCGATCAGCGGCACATTGTGTATTTCCCACAAGTGGCAAATTCAATTACCTTAGATTTTATTTTAGATTTTAGAGAATTACCTTAAAATTCAATCACTATTACCCTAAAAATTATTTTAGATTTTTAAACTATAAATTCATGAAATAAGTGCCATGATTCAAAATAAAGCATTTTAATAAACAATACTCCTCTAAAACTCAAAAATAAAAATATTTTCGAGCAAAAAAATTATAAAGAGAATTGTTATTCTCGATAATCGTTGTTCCAAGAACAGATGAAGGAGGGGGGTTGCTCTTGGTTGTTCTTTATAGGTCTACACTTAAAAAAATCCATTACAGTATTATACCACTTGAACAGCAGATGTATACAAACGATCATGTACATCTACTGCCACCAAATAACATAGCTCTTTCGTCGAAGTTATTGTTGGCATATATTTCCATATTAAAGCCGGGGAAATATTGTTGCCATAAAATTCCCTGATTTTCCCCGGCTAATCACATAATTTTTCCTGAAAATCAGCAGCGAAAAATATCTATCTTGATAGAATATTATTGACATTTTTCAAATTTTTCTTTACTGATTTTTGCTGATTTTTTAAAATTCCCTGACTTTTCCCGTTCGCTAGTCACCCTGTGTTTATTTTCTTTACTTTTCAAAAGTAGAGTCAATTTGTGACTTTAAGTCACTTTCCCTTAAGTGAAAGATATTGAATGCGACTCGTAACAACTAAAATATAAGAGTTGAACTGAATATATATAATACAAAATATCTGGATTACAGAATAAAATAAATTTAAGACCCAAAATGCCAAACAAAACCAAAACTTTTAAAACAAAGCCAAAAGAATAAGAAAACTTGGGCATAAAATCGCATAGAAAACCATAAAGAAAATTACAAATAATCGTAAAAAAAAACCCAAAGAAAATGCAAAAATAAGAATAACAAAATTGGGAAACCTAGACACTGATTTCGGAGGCAAAGCTTCCATCTTTCTGCAGAAGACGAAGATATGAAGTTAACCTGGGTATATACAGGGTTATTTTAAAATAGTTAATCAAAAGTACCTAGCGCTATTCTGTGGGTCAAAATGAACATAAAATTCCTCATGCAAAATGTCGAATTCCCTTATACCCCTAAACACCCCTCGAAGTTTGTTAATTTGGAACTGTTCATCCTCCAAGTGATCGTGGACGTCCAGCCCTGCAGCCGGCTGTACTGGATCATGTTCTTGACAACGTGGCCAAGGACCCTTCGACGAGTGCTCACAAAGTAGCTCGTGGGTTAGCCTGCATAATAATCTGCAACACCCCTTCCACATTCAGCGATTGGATCACCCAGCAAGAAGAGCATTTTATGAAGGAATATGGCGCGTTTATTTTCTGCAAAGGTAACGATGGAAACTTTCCATGACATAAGGACAGACTAATTTTCTTCGGAATGATGACGAAATATGGGAAAATTTTGCGAGATTGAACACACTTCGCGAGGTGTTTAGGGGTATAAAGGTTGGGATTTCGACATTTTGCATCAGGAAATTTATGTTCATTTTGACTCACAGAACAGCGCTAGGTACTTTCGATTCACCATTATAGAATGGTCCTGCAAACGTCTGGTAATAGAGCGTTTAACTCGAAAACTATTTGGTGTACGTTAATGAAATTAAAAATATTATTACTAAGTTGGGGCTACTTGTTAGTGAAATTTTCAAGTTTATGCAAAAAAGTGCTCATGAATTTTGGAAATTAAGCTATGAGAGATAGCGGCATAGCGTCAATTGCAAAGTTGTAGTGCATCCTTCAATTACATTAAATCGAGTGTTAAAATCAATCCTTCAATTGCTTTATTCGGGGAGAATTAAAAAAAAACTTGAAGTTGATTAGGTAATTCACGTCATTTGCAGAGAAGCTCATCGTTGGTGCGGACCAAACCACTACATTGACAAGAGGAAGGAGGCATGTATGATAGCATGAATGATTTTAACATTAGATTCAAAGTAATTGCAGGGTGCTCTACAACTTTGCAATTGACACTATGCCTCATCTGTCATCGTTTAGGAGATACACTATATGATCACAAATATCCGGACACATGCACGTTTGCGCTCT
>JAHWFO010113594.1:252139-274666 GCA_023313115.1 Rhysida immarginata | reverse complement strand
TATAAGATTCTATTTTTGATCCTGCATTTAAGTTTTAATAAATCTTTCAGAATAAGAAGTTATTTAATTATATTCTTGTCAACATTTCTGTAATGTTATGTTAAGGTGTATATCGAAATTAATAGGACACATTTATAGGTGGCGCTATGATCAGGCAGCAGCACCTGCATGCATAATGAATGCGCGTAACGGTCATTCCTTATTTACATTTACTGTTTTGGTATGAATAAGTTGTCTTAGAAACAAGAATAAGGACAATAATATCGTTCCATCTAATGGGGTAATATCTGACTTTTTCCACCTGCATAAACATAACAGGAAGGCCACGAGTTTGTGAAACGAGGTATGCATCCAAGTAGGATCTATCGAGTGATGAACAACATAGAATATCCTCCAAGCGTAAGGACAGACCAAAACGGGGACGAAAAAGATCTGCCATGACCTCAGCAGTTGTGTGTAAAGTGAAGCGCCTGTTTTTAAACCACCCCAACATGTCAGTTGAAGGTGCTGCAGACATTCTGAAGATCAGTGCATCAGCCGTTCAACGTCTCCAGAAGACATTACGGGTGTAGATAAAATGAATGTTGTTGTGAAACTTCCTATGCCAACCATGTATAATCAAAATTGCCGCTTTGCAAGCATGTTAAGGTTTAATATTGATTTAACGTTTTACTCAATTCCATAGGATGGTCTAACAATATGTGAATGCTTTCATTACTCAATATATATTTAATATTCATTAAGTAGGCCTATAGGCTATATTGTGTAATGAAATCATCCACTTATTGTTTAGATCTTGCTGCAGAATTAATAAAAATATATACGTAGATGTGTATACTTAATACAACAAAATAAAAAAATTTGTGTAACTTCTTTCAAGTAAGTTATAACGTTGGCCCCAGTAACCCCACTGCCCGCCCCAGTTAACATGATACAAGGAGTTAACTGGGCCAAAGTGGGGGGGGGGGGCTCATATAATATTTAATATCAAAATAAAATACAATCATAAAGTGCAACAATTTAGATATTGAATTTTCAGGTGTAGAAGCAATATTTCCTGTTTTTAAAAGGTAAATTTGTATGCTTAATTTCAGAAAAAAAAATTCCAAGCATTTTTGTACCCAGGTAACTCCACTCTCCCCTATTTTGCAATCTAATTTTGCATATTATCTGAACATTTATCCGAGGTTGGTAGAAACGGCCTTAATTAAGAATGGAGCTACTTAATAATTTTATAATGTCCGTCCGTCCTCTTCATAATTTCTGCATTTTTTGAGGTAGAAGGTCGAAATTTGGAATGTACCTTACTATGGGCATGTCCATCTTCACTAATTAGTTTGGTTTTGATTGGTGCACTGGGGTTGGAATTACGGGGGTGGGATTCAAAGAGAACAAAAGATCTATGTGCTATTTAGGTATGTAAAGGAGTGAAACATTATTAGGAAGTTTAGGCCCAATTGTTGCCGTGGAGTCGGAATTGCGGGGGTGGCAGTCACTTGGTCGTTAGAATTATGGCAACATATGGCAAGTGATATGTCATTCCATTGCAAATGATGAGAAATGAAAGAAAATACGAGCCTTTTTTATATTTTCTGCACACCATGTTCGAGAAAATCAAGTTTTTGATTAAAAAACTTGGGAGAGGTAAAAAGTGCAGATAAAGGGGTAAAAATAGATGACCGCAGGGTCTGCTACTTGCCTTGCCCTACTCGAGGGGAGTAATTTCTTGTTAATAAAAGTATAAATGTATTTCTGATTCACTGCTAAAGCTCCTCCTTGGAATGTTTACAATATTTTATTATTGTAATAACACATGTTCTGTTAAGACTAAAAGCAATTTTAATATCTGTTTCATAAAGGACACGTTTTCTATAAAACGAAAACTTTCTTTAAAAAAATAGATTTTTTCCCATTTATTTTTAACGAAATGTTGGTCAGCTAAAAACTCATTACGAATATCTTATTCAAAAATTTTCTGAGCAAGAAAAAAACATTTGGCGTTATTCCTATTAACTTTGCTTGAAATACTTTTTTAAAAACGAAAAAAAGTTAATGACATATGCAATTTAAAAAAATCAAAATCCGATTCTCTAATTATGTGCCAGTTTCACTGAAAAATCAATTTTGTTTCATATTTTCCTCGTGCAGATTATTCTCTGAAGAGATACTCATTGTTATAAATGCAAGTTCAGGCAATTAATAAACGAGACTGGAGGAATTAACAAATACAAGAAATATTTCAAAGTAGTTACCTTCTGAGGCTACACACTTATTGCAGCTTTCATACAAGATTTTGGAAACATACTTTAAAGTCCTCTGCTTTAACCCTTCCAAGTTCGGGTGTAACATTCTTTTTGATGTCCTCTATATTCTTAAGTCTGTGGAAAAAGTGTTTCAGGCTTGTTTTCATCTTTGGGAAGAGGAAAAAGTGTGGTGGAGACAGATCTGGGGAAAAGGGAGGGTACAGTAAGAACCAACTACCTTTTGCATGAAATTGTGACCGTACTCGATGGATTCTCTTAATCAGATGCTACAAAATTTCCCTGTAGTACTCCGTGTTGACTGTTTGTTCAGGTGGATAATGATATCAGAAAAACTTTTTTATTTTTTTTATTACTTTTCCGATGGTTTGGTAAGGAAGAATTCCCGATCTGCGACCTGGGTGCTCGCCCTATCATTTGGCTTCCATGTTGACTACCTTGTATTCTTTATGGACACCTGGATGGGCTTTCATCTTGACTAGCCTTGCTGTACTGTGTCCACGATAGCCCAATTGGTAGAAACCAACGAGCGAATCCTGGTTCGAATCCAGGTCGTAGAATTTTTCCTTCCTTTTTTTTTTTTGATAATATCATGACCGTATGTTTGGAGCATTATCTCCAGTTTACATTTATTAATTTCTCCTTATGGAAAATACTAGAGCTGTCAAAGAAAGTGATGAGTATTACTTTGTTCTTGACTTTTCAAATTGGAATTTCTGTTTTCGCGGGGATGTTGGGGACCGTCATTCCATGCTCTGTCGCTTTGTTTCGGGGTCATATTGATAACACCAGGTTTCTTCCCCTGTCACAATTGAATCCAGAAAGTTAGAGTTGGTAGCTGCGGCCGCGATGAATTCCGTACAAGCATGGAGTAGCGTGATCGCCTCTGATGCCCGAGGACGCGGGTTCGATCCCGGCCGAGGACGACGAGGATTTTTCAGGGGGAAAATCCTGAGATCACGTACTTCCTTCGGAAGGGAAGTAAAGCCGTTGGTCCCGTGTAGTCGTTTGCCGGCTGCACGCTAAAGAACCCTTGCGAGGCAAAATTTGCGGCCCCTATAACGCCGTCCGGAAATGACCTTGGCAGTTGAAAAGGACGTTAATACCAAACAAACCAACCAAACCAACCGACCGTACAAGCATCCACTCTGTTTCCTTTTTGCTCATCTGTTAAGAAATGTGGCACAAACCAAGCACACAGTTTCCTTTTGCCCAACTCTTCTGCCAACATTAGACGAATTTTTTCTTGGTTAAGTTTTAAGACCTTTTCCATCATTTTCAGGTTCATTCGCCGATTACTTAACAAAAGTTCTCCTACTTGATCGTTTCCTGTGTTCGAACAGTTTTCGGACGTCCCGTGTGTTTGCCGTCTTTCATCTCTTCCCGGTGATCACGAAATCTAGCGAACCATTCAAAAACACTCGCACGAGATAGTGTATCATCAACATGTAAGTTTCCGTAGTGGTTTTTCTAAATTTAAAACAGAACTTAATGTTTCCCCTTTGTTCCATGGAATAATGATTGAATACTGCAGTTCAAATTATCCGGTTGATAAGCTATTTCTATGTAAAAATTAGTCCAATTATTTGGAAAATTTCTCCTTATTATTGAGTCAACTATATGCAAATATATATATTCAGCCATTTAAGGAGACATTGAATATCGATTATCGATAATCATGAATTTTCGATAGTATTCGTCGGAATATTGACCACTGGCGGATATAAAAAAATTATTGATTTTAAGTGTGCTATTAAAAGTTTTCGAGATATAGGATATTTTGTAAATTATCTCTTTGGCTGATATCTCGGAAAATATTGGTCCCACAAAAATTTGGATGCGATATTCGTAATCAGCGATGGAAGACGAATTCATTTCATGTATCATATTTCCCGCACCTTAAAAAATGAGAACACACGAAAATATAGAATTCAGTAAAGAACTTTTTAAGTTCGTTGAAAATAAGACGGAACTGTGGAGTGGAATGGCCTGCATATGAAGGAAATACAGGGTGTAACTAAAGATGTGTTACAAACTTTGGGGAATGATAGAACTGGTCAAAATAAGCATTTTTTGTTCTATGAACATTGGTCCACAACTGCATCGTTTAAGAGTTATAGCCACTGTTCAAAATGACGTCTTCAGCATCAATGCAGGATTATGACACACCCCTTTCTGAATTATGGTATGGTCATGTAACTTTTTAAAGTAACATGACCACACCATCACATTACCATGCAAGCAGATCCTGCACACTAAAAAATCTAACGTGTGTGATAGCATCCGGATATGAACTACACCTTTAACGAGTGCACTGACATGTTGTTAGTGTACGGTGCTGCAGACGGTAATGGAAGGGCTGCTTGTCGTCTGTACAGACGGCAGTTTCCACAACGTCGTCAGCCAGCTCACACAATGTTTGCTCGGCTTGTGCGACGTCTACGAGCAACAGGAAGTGTAGCTGTGATGCGTGGAGAGCATGGTCGCGCTCGCACCCGTCGTACCGCTCAATTCGAAGAAGCTGTGCTTCGTAGAGTTCACGAAAGACCAACATGTAGCACCCGTGCGCTTGCACACATCATGAACACAGATCACATGTCTGTTTGGCGAGTTCTGCATGACCAACTGTTTCATCCGTTTCGTATGCAACGAGTGCAAGCATTTGGAGCTGCTGATTTTGCACCACGTATGGCATTCTGCAGATGGTTTCTTGCACGTTGTAGAGAGGAACCAGCATTCCCACAGCAGGTGCTGTTTACTGATGAAGCAACCTTCACCAGGGAAGGCATTTTCAACCACCAGAATATCCGTGTTTGGGACCGTATCAACCCACATGCCATTTCGACAAGGCGCTTCCAGCAACGATTTTCTGTCAACGTGTGGGCTGGTATTGTTGGCAATCGCCTCATTGGGCCGTACATTCTCCCAGCTCGTAGTATGAATGCACAAACCTACCTCGTCTTTCTTCAGGAGGTGCTGCCTGAACTGTTGGATGACATACCTCTTAACATCCGTCAAGTAATGTGGTTCCAACATGATGGTGCACCTCCACATTTCTCACAGCATGTCCGGGCCTTCCTCACTGATACGTTTGGCGATCGTTGGATTGGACGGGGTGGTCCAGTTACCTGGCCGCCACGATCACCAGACCTAACACCATTGGATTTCTTTGTGTGGGCCACCTAAAGTCCCTGATGTACGAAACAATGGTTAATTCAGTGGAGGAACTCATCGCACGATTGGCTGTAGCAGCAGACCACATCAGGGACTCCCAGCAGATGCTGCAACGGGTGTCTTGCAACGTACAGCGACGAATGCAAGCCTGCATTGACGCTGAAGGGCGTCATTTTGAACAGTTGCTATAACTCTTAAACAATGCAGTTGTGGACCAATGTTCATAGAACAAAAAATGCTTATTTTGACCAGTTCTATCATTCCCCAAAGTTTGTAACACATCTTTAGTTACACCCTGTATATTCAATAGCATGTATAAGTGACGGAATTATTTTTGAATGCTTCTTTAGTTTTTATGGGCGCGTCGATAGCTAGGTCTTTTGAGCTTTTTTTCACACGACTAATATCTGTACCCAATCCGAAAATTCAGCATGATTATTTTCTTTTACTATTCCAGGGACAAACACAAAGATCCATGCCCAAGGCGGGATTCGAACCCGCGACCCGACAGATTGAGAACTGGAAAGCCCACGCCCCAGCCCTCTCGTCAATCGGGCTGGCCGTGACTGATTTTAATTTTATGTGAGTACTAGTTGCGGTTTGTCTTATTTAATCAAATCAGAAAAAAATAAAATAAAAAAAGCTATTTATTTTAATCAACCTACTGTATTACAAAACATCACGATAAATCATATTTTTAGTGAAAGTTCTATCACTATTTTTGATCAATTTCCCTTGTTCTTAAGGAATATCATGGATACAAATTTTTATATTGCCTTTAAATTCTGAACGTGATAAAGCGACATAAAGTAGACCATGAGAAACCACAGGTTCATTTAAAATTAAACCTACATGAGAAAACGATTGTCCTTGACTCTTATTCATAGTCATAGCAAAAGAAGGAATAATTGGAAATTGACATTTTTAACCGACTTCAAAAAGGAGGAGGTTCTATATTCGTCTGTATGTATTTTTTTATGTATGCTCATCGATATTTCCGTCATTTATAAACCGATTTTAAAAATTCTTTTTCATTGGATTCGGTTTAGCACCAAGATGGGCCCATATTAATTTCATTGTTAAGTCGGTTTAATTTTTTTTTAATCATTCAACTTGTTTAAGTACGAAAGGCAAATTGAAATCACTTGATTCAAATCGATTCTTGGAATTATAACAATTTCATTTCTATTTGCCTCATTTACAATTTTTGCTTGTCGGAAATCTTCTCCAATGACTATCACCTTATTTCCAAATGGTTTGTCTCGTTTAGTCGGATCGTTTTGAACTCCATCAGTCAAGAAATTATCGATGGATCTCAGTCTGTGTTTCGTTAAGATTGTTACTTCATCGATGATTATAAGTTGATTCTAAACATCTTTATCTTAAAGAGACGATAACTAAAGTTTTGATGTTGAGTTTTCAAGCAATGAAACTGATAACTTGAAACCGCTATGAATTGTTCTAACTTCTTTCGTGAGTGTTGAAGCAATTCCAGTTGTACATTTGAGAAGATTTTATCTCCATTTCCTTGCATGAAATTCATTAAAATTGGATGAAATATAAGGTTAATTATAAATAAAATTCAAACAATTTGCAATATTTATTACTTCTTTTAATTCAGTGAGTACAAATGAGTCAGTTATACACACATTTCAAATACAGGATACAAATACAAATATTACCAAATAAAAATTTACAGGATACAAAATATACTGAATTACCTATTGTAAAACAGTAATCATGTGCCACCTCTTACACTCTGTGCTTTATATCTACTGTTCTCCAGGTTTTGAATTGTTATGTGCTAATCTGCCCCAAGCTTCCTGTGTAAACAAGCTTCACCATGTTTTAGTTAAAACTAAGCCTCTAAGTTTTGCTTATAAAGTTAACAATCAACTCAATAGCTTAAAATAACCGCAAAAGAAAAGTCTAACAGGATAAGCAATAATGAGTTATGAGGATCTAATGGTAGAGTTCTCACACTGTAAGGTGAAATGGAAGAGTTCACTTTATCGCGCTCAATAGGTAGGAATAGGTAGGGATTTTTTTTTAAATGCTCTATTTCTTAAATCCTGAAACTTCAACTATAGGCTACAACGACCGTTTGCGAGGAGGCTTGAGTAAAACAAAGCAGCTCACAGATCGCGCATGAGGGTATAAATTATACTATCTCTAAGACGTCTCTATCTATTGAGCGCGATAAAGTGAACTCTTGCATTTCACCTTACAGTGAGAGAACTCTACAAATCCTATAACTGCCAATATATTAGTGCGAAAATTTACGTACCCTGTTCTTACACGCGACTGACTCCTGACTGTTTTGAGGGTACATGGCGGTTGTAACGCTTTTCCTCGAGTCGAAGGCGGTGTGCTTCGACCAACGGTAAGTGAACAGTCTCAGTGCAAATGGTAAGGGAATGTGTAAACCTACCCCTCTATCAAACCTGCACCGGTCTCCCCTACTATATGCACGTACTATATACATTATACAGGGTCGGGACACATTAATATGACCACCTCTCCTCGAACATGTTGGAACTTCCCATGGTATGCAGATGAAAAATCATTGCATATCATTAAAAGCTGACAACAGCAGACGTGTAGTAGCATCCGTTAACACAGCAATTTTCGCCGTCATGGGCAGAGCAAGTGACCTGTCGGACCTCCAAAAGGGGATGATCATTGGCTATCGGGCCAAGGGGGGCAGCATTTCAGAAACGGCCACCTTTGTGAACTGCTCTAGGGCTGCCGTAGTGAAGGTGTACAGCAACTGGACGAACCAGACAGTTTCGAGCAACCGAAGAAGTAACTGTGGGGCCCATGGGCCATCGATCCTAGAGGCGAGCGTCGACACAGCAAATGAACAGTGGGGCCACTAGGCGGGTCGCACCATGACAGTGCAACGATACCTCCTGAGGTTGGGGCTCCGGAGCAGGCGTATGGTAACACTAACCATGTTGACGCCTGTGCATCGCCGAAAACGCCTCCAATTCGCAATCGACTATCGCCATTGGACCTCTGCCGAGTGGCAAAGGGTTGCTTTCTCTGAAGAGTCGCGGTTTCTGGTGAACAGAGTGGACGGACGATGGAGAATTCGCCGGAAAGCATCTGAGAACAGGATCACGACACCATCGTTGGCAGACGACAGGCTGGTGTGTGTGGGGGGGGGGTGACTGTTTGGGGGATGTTTTCATGGCATGGTCTGAGTCCACTGATACCGCTGGAGGGTACACTGAATGCTGTTCGTTACCTGACGATCGTCGCAGACCAGGTACACCCCTTCATGTCGACAGTGTTTTCTCAGGGTGATGGCACCTTTCAACAGGACAATGCTCCCTGTCATACAGCCAAAATTGTCCACGACTGGTTCGAGGAGCATGGGGATGAATTCAAGCTACTCCCATGGCCAACAAACTCCCCGGACCTCAATCCCTTTGAACATTTGTGGGATCATCTCGATCGCCATGTCCGCAAGCTGGGCCCTCCACCACGCACGGTGATGGATTTACGGGATGCAGTGATTGCCGAATGGTCCCAGATACCTGCAACCATTTTCCGAGGACTTATTGAATCTCTGCCACGTCTACTAGCTGCTGTGCTTGCCGCCAAAGGTGGATATTCCGGATACTAGCAGGTGGTCATATTAATGTGTCCCGACCCTGTAAAGTCTCATCGGTATCGGTATTAGTTTTTTCGTGAAACTAATAATTGTTTTGCCGTGACGAATTTTTTAGCAAAACAACGTGCGATGTTCATAGGCAAACACATTGAACCCGTAACGGATGTACATAAAGTGCAAATTGTTATCGAAGAATTGTTATACAAAGTTTCATGAAAAAATGTAAAAAAAAAATGTAACACACTTTTGGATCACCCGGTAGATACAGGGTGATTCAGAAAGGTAGGTCAAGAATGATATACCATGTACAGTTTGTAGCGAGGAACAAAATTTTTCCTATAAACATGGGTCCGGAAATGCATCCTTACAGAGATAATGCAACTTGAACGAGGTAGGAATGACATTACAGTAGGTGTTCGAATGTTCACTCCACGGCCGTCGTTTGATAGACATCGTAGGCAACCTGTGTCTCAAAGTCTAGTGTTTGAAACGCCCGGCGATGCGGGTGATCACGGTCTGGAAAACGCTGTTGGTAAAGCTTTTCCGCTTCAGTAGCATTACCCTGTGCCTCGCCGTAGACGAGATGCATGTCCGCCAGCTCCGCATTAGTCAAGCGATCCATCGTACGTCAATGGAGTTACATGTTTCGTTTCCTCTCTTTTAAAGGAGTGAACTCGAACAATTTACATGTTTAGATCCTAATTTACATGGACCCTACCATTGCCGTCCGGGTAACGAACATCCATTCCTACCTCGTACAAGTTGCATTATCTCTGTAAGGATAATTGGTACATGTACATGGTATTTACATGTATAATTGGTACATGTACAAGGATAACTGTACATGGTATTTCATACTAGACCTACCTTTCTGAATCACCCTGTATACAGGGTTTCCAAAAAGTCTGGTAACATGGCAGATATCTCAAAGCTGCCAGGTAGGCGAGATCTGATGAGTGTGGTTTATAGGTTATAGGGAGGTGGGGGAATTCATTGCCGCACTCAAATTGGACTTTGACCCCCAAATTTAAGGTCATCCATTTATCTATCTATCTGGTACAGAGGGTAGATTATCGCAAGCGATAATCTGCGGCACCTACTCCTACGAGGGAGTTTTGCGCCATCCCATTAATAACGACTGCTACGAGATGACAGTAGCAGTCGGGACCGACGGCTTAACGTGCCCTCCGAAGCACGGGGGGTTTCATGAAAGGAAGAGCTGCTGGGGATAAACAAACCAGAGGCTGTCACCAACTGCTGGAACACCAGCTATGGTCAATCAGCAAATGGGTCAGACCAAAGTCCCCCAACAGCCGCGACCCAAATAGCTGTCCCGCCAGCGGTGGCCCTCAAGCCCAGGCCGTCACCCAACCAGCAGCTGGCCGCGCCTGAAGTTGCTGAACTCCATCGATTGGCAAGCCAACCAACGAGACAACCAGGCCACGGCCACCCCCTCAGGTCATCCATTTGCTAACTCGAAAACTATTAAAGATAGAGAAATATTTCCAATTGTTACCCTATACAGCAATACCACATAAGTTTAAAAACAATTTTTACTCACATCTTTTCCCTTGAAAGATTTTGAGAAAATGGGCGAGAAAGAGTCACATATGAGCCTTAATGAGCCTTCCCAACGGTGTGCTTCACTGCAGTGCAAGTGTGTTAGAAACCTCAGCCAACCTGGCCAGCCTAAGCTGACCTTGAGTGACTCTTTCTCGCCCATTTTCTCAAAATCATTCAAGGCAATCTTGAGTGAATTTGGGGTCAAAGTCAAATTTGAGTGCGGCAATGAATTCCCACTCCCTAATTACCTATAAAACACACTCATCAGATCTCCCTACCTAGCAGCTACCGAGATATCTGCCATGTTACCAGATTTTTTGGACACCCTGTATTGAATATCCATTATCAAGAATCATGATTTTTCGATAGTATCCGTTGGAATATTGACCCCTTGCCAATACAAAAATTTGTTGATTTTATATGTACTATTAAAATGGTTTGATTCCATTTAGCTGTGACTTAGCCATATTCGAGATATAGTATTTTTTGGAAATTCGAATTTTGGCCAATATCTCGGGAACAATTGGCCCCACAGAAATTTGGATATGCACTATTCTTAATCAGCGATGAAAGACGCATTCATTTCATACGAGTATATCGTACACTAACACCTTAACTAAAAGATAGATGGTTAATGTTTCTAGATCTAAGGTGTTATCTATGTTGGAACATACAGCGACGATGTGGTTATCCACATCTCAATTTTAATGGAAGGTTTAAAGGTGGCGTATAACCGGGTAGTTCGGGCCACCTTTTCATTAACAATTATGCTTCCATCACTCAGCTTTGCAATTTATTAAAAACTATTCTGTTTCGGATTATTTAATGTGCGAAACTGACAGAAAACTATCGGGCGTTGACTGATAATAAATATCCAGCGGACTTTATAAAGCACTAGATGAGCAATTCTGATCAGGTGAGGGAAAATACATTTTTTTTAAAAAAACTATAGATTACAAACACCAAGAATAGCCTCGGCCTTTTGTACCAATAAATTCCTGTACAATGCAATAATATACGAGGTGCATTCAAGTTCTAAGATATCCTAATTTACTTTTTAAAAAGTGCTGACCTCAGAAAGCTGAAACTGCCATCACTTGTCATCATACACGATGATGACGTCACGACTGCACGGCCGCCGCAAACACTTCTTTAATATAGGGTCTGTTTTGTACACTGGAAAGCCGCTCGATGAGCAGAATCCGATAGGGTCTGTTGATTCCGTTCTTGCATTAAGTAGACAAAACTGGTTTCTAAAGAAACGTTTGCGGCGGTCTTTCAGTCGTGGCGTCAGCGTTGTGAAAAATGTGTACGGCTAGAGGGTGACTAGTGATAGCAGTTTCAGCTTTATAAAAAAATAACTTTTTAAAAAATACACTAGCTGACAAAAAAGTGAAGCACCAAGGAGTGATTGAAAGTGAATGAAACGACATATGATGCAAGAACATGTGACTATATTATACTGATTACAATATGGGATGAGACAGACAACGCCGTTGGCAGTGCAGGTGGAATGTTGGTGCCAGGTCAGTAGAGGGTGGCACCACTTCTGCCCCCAACGCATGCCCTTATGCGGTTCGAATGGTGTCAAACAGCCTTTGGATCCTCTCCTGAGACAAGCCAATCTACAGTTATTGCAGCTGTCCCCCCAGATCCCGCAGAATTGGCACTGGGACGGAGTTGACTTCCAATGTCATCCCACACGTGTTCAATGATGGAGAGATCTGGGGATCTTGCTGGCCACGGGAGGACCTCAACATGCTGTAGGCAGTCCATAGACATTTGCTATGTGTGGGCATGCGTTATCTTGTTTCAGGGTGCTGTGCCAGAAGGGGTAGGAAGTGCGGACGCAGAATGTCAGTGACGTGTCGCTGTGCCGTTAAAAGTCTGCCGAAGCACTATTAGAGGTGACCTGAACGCATATTCGATGGCTCCCTACACCATGATGCCAGGATTTACTCCAGTACGGGAGGGTTGTGCCCTCTGCCCTCGACGCCGCCATATGCGAGCACCATGGTCATCAGAGGTCTTGGAGAAGCGGGACTCGTCGCTAAACATGATGCGACGCCATTCGTCCTCTGTCCATGCCTCACGGGAAAGGCACCACTCTAAACGCAGGCGTTGTTGTTGTGGTGTTAATGGCAACTGACGCACCAATCCGGTGGATGCGTCGTCGAGATACTGTGCGGGAACTCACGGGGTCTTGTAGAGTCTCTAGTACATGTTCACGGATGGCGGGTGTTGATGCCATGGGATTCCGTAATGCTTGGAACACCATACGACGGTCCTCCCTTGGGGTGGTGTTTGTTGGTCGACCCGAACTGCACGACGTGCATGAGTGCCCTCATGTACCCATTGATTCCAACATCGGGCCAATGTGACATCTAAATGGCCCACATGCCTGGCAATTGCACGATACGACCAACCAGCTTCATGCAGTCCAACAATGCGGTCCCTGTCAAATGCTGTCAGTAAGTGGATAGGATGTCTAACGCGTCTGCGAGGGTGCTTTGTATAGTACAGTAATCCTCTCTGAACGTCTCGCGTAACTGTCGGACTCACAGCAGTTGGTTGGTAACAACTTATCAACAACATGGCGGTGACATCACGAATGCACTCTGGTGAGCGCTTTAGACATTACAAATCCTTGTGAATCTAATCGTTTACTCAGACATTAATGGTATGCATGTGTACCGAAATAGGACAATATTGGGCCACTCCTTCTGGGTGCTTCACTTTTTTGTCAGCCAGTGTAAATTTGGAGGCCTTAGAAACTTGAATGCTCCTCGTATCATCCTGCTGTCGTAAATTGATTATGAAATGCGACAATGTCAACTGCAAGAATCATAAACGACAAGCTGTTGACATGCATAAAAATACGTTTAATGACGCAACAGCAGCACATCCTGCTTAAATTAGTTTTATTATTGTTATATTATGAACTACTTTATATTGCGTTGAACGTTTTTTTCTTTAAATTTGTAACTTATCCTGGAGGGATGCACAAATAAAAATATAAACAAAACTTACATAGATCCGTGAGGGATACAAAAGTTCAAGGGACTCGTATGGGGTTCCCAATACGGTGCAAAGAGAAAAAAATGAATATTGCGATATAAATTTGCTTTTAAATCGAAAGGAACAAAGATGAATAAACTCGAATCGTTGAGATGAACAACCGAGTTTTTCAAATGTCAATATATAATGCGACTTATTCTCAAACATGTCCGAGAATTTCCGTCATAATGTTTATCTTTCGAACCAAAACATTTTCATTACTATTGTTTTAAATAAAACTATTTATACAGTAATATAAATCAAAATTTAGCAATAAATTTTCAAATAATTTAACGGAATTCTTCCTTCAATTTTGGGTTACCGAAACTGAATTTTTTGTGTATAACGACAACCGCCCTTCAGTAAATTTTAGTTAATTAATAAGAACCATATTAAACGAACCATATTAATTTCAAAGAAATAAAAATTATTCCAAATTAGCGGATGCAGGCAATTTTTAACCTTGAGCATTTAATTTCCTGTTTTATTGAGGTCTAATTGCACAAAATCTCTTATTCATTCCAGATTTCTTGGAAAGCATTTAGGAAGTAAATTAATTTAATTAATTTGGAAAATTAATTACTAATTAGCCAATTTATCTTTTAATTTTATTACTCACTAGACAACGTATATTTCCACAAATTCAAAAATAAATTCAGAGCGATTCAGATAATGTTTTTAACAAAATGTAAATCAAATAAGATTTAACAGTGCAATATTTGATGGTTTTTATTTTACCACTTAAACGTGTTTTCTCCAGGGAAAACTTTTTAAAAACCTTCGAGCTGGCTGCCTTCCAATAGTTCTGGCATTTCTCTTTTGCCTAATTAAATTCTGTTAATATTAATTCTCCAACAGATACGCATTCACATCTCTGATCCCAGCAGACATCGATGAGATTTATTATTTTTTACGAACTTGAAGACACTGGAGAATAAAAAAACACAATAGCAGCAGTGTTAGATGTGAAAAGTAGAGGAAAAAAAGGAAAAAATTATATTTTGGACGCTTTTTAAGTAAACTATTACTAAAAAAAATTGTGATGGATGTAGAAAAAAGGGAGGACGAGAAACAAAACCCCTGGAATAAAGTGATAAAAAATAAAAATTGAACACAGCATCATGGTTTGTTAATTGAAGAATTAACAAACCATGACAGCATGGTAAGACCATGAAAAAACTGACGTTTCGGATAGAGGCTATCCTTTGTCAAAGTAAAGAGGATAATGGAGATTTTCCCTGAAAGTGATAATTTTTCTAAAAAAAATTAGAAAACGTAGGTGTACTATAAGAAAAATGGAAATAAAAATTTAGGACCAGGTCTGTAATCATTGGGTAGATCCCCGACCTATTTCCGCTCTCAGATGCGATCCCACGACTGCCTTCCACGGGAGCTTTTGACTGCTGCGTCGACCGCCCTCGTCCGGTTCACTCCTCCTTAGATCAACCTGGGCACCCAAGGTTCCCCTCGAGTTACCATGTTGGTGAGAGACTTCGTGCGGACATCTGATCAACGCAGGATATAGATCGAGGATTCAATTCTACTCCACGACCATCCACTGATCCCGGCCGCATATTACCTACCTTTACTTTGCTAGAGTTCATTGAGAATCATGCGCTCTCCTGATTGGTTGCTTCTCTCAGCATCTATGCCTGAGACGAAGGTTGTCAATCCTAATGCACTTGGTTTCCTTAGTTTTGATCACAGATAGTATATAACTTTGATTCTATTTTTTTGTATAGAAGCAGATGCCTGCTTTTTCAGCAGATAATCTTCCAACTACATTTTTAAATGTGTTTGAAAGTGTTTCGGCGCCGACGAAGGTTGCTAAGCCTAATGCATTTGATTTCATTACTTTTAACCACAGATAGTTTATTACTTTGATTCTATTCTTTTGTATAGAAACAGATGTCAGCTTTTTCAGCTTTTTTTCAACTAGCCTGTGTTGTGGATAACTAGCGTTGAAATAGATGCCTGTTTTATAAAGCAAAATAAATTTGCAGCAGTGTTTTTAAATGCGATTGAATCCTACATGATTTTACTTCACTGGCACTGATGAATTTCGTGTTTTGTTTATTATTCGTTCAATGCATGTGAATAGGCATTTAAGAAACCCTTTTTTAATCGAAGTGTTTTATTGCCAAAATCTCATTATTATGTCAAATTATTTCGTATCATTGCATATTGAATTTGTTTTAGATAGAATATATATGACAGCCGCCGTTTATGTTTTTGAAACTGAATTATTACGCGTCTGACCTTTTGAAAGTTTATTTATTTATTTACAAACATATAAAAATGGAGCTTCCTCCTTGTTTAAAAGTTTCGGAAATGATTTGTATAAGAAATATACAAATTGCTTTTTAAAAATGTGAAATTCACCATGGTTCTTCCTGAAAATAACGTAACTTGAATTAAAGTTTTATTGGAGAATGCAGGGGTATCTTATTAGAATCTGATTACAAAGAAATAGAAGTTCAGAAGTTGCATTATTTTGCGATTAAAAAAATTCGCCTTTTCAAAACAAATTCAATTTGATTGACGTTTTTACTTTCAATTTTTTTTTCTAAAAACGTGTATATAGTTACTCTTATTTTTTTTTAACACTCACTTTTCTCAAAGAAAAATAAAACTTCTGAAAAACCAGACATCTGTTTCTACATAAAGGAATAGAATCAAAGTTATAAACTATCTGTGGTTAAAAGTAATGAAACCAAATGCATTAGGCTTAGCAACCTTCGTCGGCGCCGAAACACTTTCAAACACATTTAAAAATGTAGTTGGAAGATTATCTTCTGAAATAGCAGGCATCTGCTTCTATACAAAAGAATAGAATCAAAGTTATATACTATCTGTGATCAAAAATTAAGGAAACCAAGTGCATTAGGATTAACAACCTTCGTCTCAGGCATAGATGTTGAGAGAAGCAGCCAATCAGGTGAGCGCATGAGTTTCAATGAACTCTAGCAAAGTAAAGGTAGGTAATATGCATCCCGGCCTCCGGACGCTGGATTACAAGAGAGCGCCACCCCCCTCAGCCGATTGTAGAGCGTCCGTTATTCTAGTTTTGACATTTGAGCTCTTCACTAATAGCGATATAGAGTGACGGAAACTATTCGTAAATGCTTATTAATTTCTTGAGACTAAATTAGCCTATTAAAAAAGCTCTCTACCATATTCTCTCTAAGCTACGTAACTGCGTACGAATTTTAATGACGTTGCAATAAATTGTACAGAGAAATTTCCTTTCCGCGCAATCGCAGTCAGCTGACATAAAGCGTTTTTTACGCCACATGTGAAAAAAATCAGTGAAGGTATTAATTTGATTGACGATATTTATTTTCAAACAAAAAAAAAACCTCTCAGAATTCAGTGAAAGAAAAAGAAAGATGATGGATGCTATTAAAGCGAAACAGCGAAACAGACTCCAAATTGAACATCTGGGTGATCTAATGGCGGAAGTAAACGGATGACAAGGGGAAAAAAAAAATCCAACAAAGTTAAGAAAATTAATTGCTTTCGATTTTCTTCCAAATAAACGTGTTATTTCTGCTATGAAAACCCATAATTGAATAAATCAAGTTGTTCAAAAAATCGTTTTATTGTCTTTTTATATACAAGATAATGATATCTATCAATTGGTATAACTGAGTAAGTCATCCATTATGCTTAATGAGGTTTCAGTTGATTATTAGGACCGATAAGTACTTATGTTTTCACAATGTGCGTCCGTCTGTCTGTTGGTGCTCTAGCGTTTGAACGCTTCCGAATTTTCTACTTCCGTTTTCGCCGTTCGACAACTTAGGGAAAACGAAAGACTGAGTTCGTTGGTGGAAAAAATCGGTGAACTCCTTCCGGTTCGAAAGGTCAAAAATAATATAGGGGACCACGTTTTTTACTATAGAATTCCATGTATAAATGGCCTGTTCATTCCTAAATGCTGTTCTCTCTTTGGCATTCCCATAGCTAAAGCAAAGAAAAGGCTTATGAATTAAGTGAAGACACGTGATAATCTTCCTTGATGGTCAATATCAGTCAAAACTGGTTCAATGGTCTGTGATTAGTTGTACCATTATGATCCACTGGAAACTTTCAATGCTAAGATATGGCATGTTTTATATCAAACTGCTTGGAATAACATATCATGGTTGAATATTACGCAAAATTAATGATAATCGAAATAGGTTCAATGGTATGTGGTTTCATGGAACCATTATGTTTCAGTGGAAACTTTCAAAGCTCAGATATGGCATGTAATATATCAAACAACTTGGAATGATGTGTCATGAATGAATATAACATAAAATTAATGTTAGTCGAAATTGGCTCAAACACACCTGATTTAGTGGAACCATTATGGTTCATTGTAATTTTCAATGCTAACATACATCATGTAATATAGGGTGAATACAAAAGTCTGAACCCCCCTTTTATTTTTTGAACCGAAGCAGATTTGGCCAGATTAGTAATTTGTGTTAGGCATATTTTAACAATAGCTAGTAGCTAATCATGCCTTCAATGGTACATGGTTACGTAGAAAAGCGTCGTCAATAGTTTATGAAGAAAAATTGACCTTTACATAGAACGCTTCAACAATTAACGCTTATTTCATTAAATAGGAATGCTTACAAATTAGGAGATTCTTATATGTTCTAATCTATAGAGAATTGCTACTTTCTCCATTTAAGATTTCAGGTTATTTTATTCAGTTTGAATTATACATTTCCCTTAGCAACCTCATCTAATTCTTAAGGCTTCTTTAGAAATCAAATGCGTTTCTTTTTATTCTCTAATGCCTTAAAATCCTATCGGTCCTGGGCATTTCGGTTGCCTGACTTGTTACTGTATATTCTGATAAAAAAATATTTTCCTTTCATCATTTTAAACATGTATAGTTGTTAAATTTTGCATAATATTTTTAATTAAATTTGCTAATTATTATATGTGACTTATCCTGGTTATAATGAAATCTGCTGTTGTTTTTAAATAAGTAGATTTATTCAGTTTTGTTTAATTTTTGCATTTCTGTAAACTTTGCTATTCTGCGCTTATTCACTTATACTGTAAGTAGGTTTTGGCTGAGAACATTAACGCTATATACATAAATACTTATTATACGAAGATTGTTCAATAAAATTACGTTAGAGGCTAGGAAGCAAGGCATGGCAGACTAATTTCTATTTCTGGTGAAATTCCTGCGGTTGTTGGCGGAACCATTGTGTAACAGCAAACTCTACGTCAGCGTCGGAATTGAATCGCCGTCCTTTTATGTTACGCGTCCACTGTCAAAAATATCCTAGTTATACAGGGTGCTTTTGAAAAGGCTGCCGTGAGATATCTGGCGATGTTCTGCACCTTAAAATAAACACAAGTTTCCTCATACATTTTGTCGAAATTGCATTCCTTAAAGGAATAAACAACTAGTGAAGTTTGGTTAAACTCCGCCCGTGACGTAAACAAAAGCGCATGAAAAAAGTAAACACCACCATGCGTAGTAGCGTAGTGATATAATAAAAACTGTCTTCCGTGCAACGTTCTCTGATTTAAGCTGTTCTATTATTCTATAGGAAAATAAAAGTATAGAAGAATAAAAGAAGCAGATAATGCAATATGATAGGAATTTATTAACAGCCGACGCGTTTCGGTATAAACACGACAATCTACCATCGAACAGTTAAGTGTATATTTGTTCAGATGGAACGAAAGCAGCGTTTTCACAAACCTCATCGAACCAGAATAAATTCCAAAAGAAATACACTGAGGTAGTCAAGAAGCCTGACCAACCCAAACGGTCTTCCATGTTATACAAAAAAGTAAATAAAATTGACGATTATCAGAAACAAAATACAAACGAAATAAATAGAACAACGAGAAAGAAGATTATCACATCTTCCAGTAGTCCGGGAAAGAAACGTTGCTGATGTCTTTAAAGTTGACGTCAAGAATGTGCCTCGGTTTTCGATACTGCATATGTCACTTCATATCCATTGAGTTTTTCAATATTCCAGTTACTAGGTCATTGTCGTGAATCTTCATCTTCTGCACCATAATCAAAAAGAGGTCCTGCATAAACTTTCCGATATGGGCCATGCTTATATCTGAGTGGATGGATTAGTTTTTCACCAAGCTGGGCAATGGTCCTCAGGGTAACATTCTGGAACGACTGTAGCTCGCTCCATCTGCTTCTGCAGATAGACGCCCACGCAGGCATGCCATAGAGAAGTATGGTCCGAATAATCGACTTGTACAGAAGTAATTTGTTGTCGATGCTGAGGGTGCTGTTGCGACCCAGGAGAGCTATGAGACTGTACTTAGCCCTCTTTGTTTTGTTCAGAGCGTAGGTCACGTAAACATTCCACGAAAATCTTGAGTCGACGATAACACCAAGATGTTTGTAGTTGTCTATCCACTCCAGTTTCTTATTCAATAGAACAAGAGAATCTGGGGGACGCTTGAACTTTCTGTTGAAGTACATAGCCTTGCACTTTCCGACGTTAAGGTTCAGCTTCCAGCACTTAAACCAGTCTTCGAACATCTTCAATGCGTACTGCAGACGAGTGATAACGTGAGCCGGTGTGTGTGCCCATGTCATAATGGCAGTATTGTCAGCATAGAAATATAGACTACAATTTTTCGGTTTCGGGAAATCAAGCACAAAATAATTGAATAGCACGAGCCCGAGGACAGAACCTTGAGGGACACTGGCCTTTACAACACGGGGCATGGATAGATTTTCACCAACTTTAGCTTGGTAGGACCTGTCGGTGTGAAAGGATTTTACCGTCAAAATCAAATCGGGAGGAAACCCATCTCTAGTCATCTTGTAGACAAAGCCCCCATGCCACACCTGGTCAAAATCTTTACTGACTTCGAGAAACTCCACCCCGCATTACCTGGAAAGGTTCAGGGGGGTGTTCAGGTCTTCAACGAGCCTTCATATCTGCATCTAACAAGAGTGGGCGGCACGAAAGCCAAACTCATCCTTCCGAAATAGATCATTGGTGAGACAGTGGTCTTGGAATCTGACAAGGATCGTTTTCTCCAAAACCTTAGACATCGTAGGGATCAGGCTAATAGGTCGGTAGCTCGCGGGAATTGCTGGATTTTGCCCCTGCTTGGGGATACTCAACACAATAGATTGTTTCCAAGATGCAGGGAAGTAAGAAAATTTCCAGCAGTCGCAGATGATATTGGTGAGCTCGTCAATGAAGTTCTTCGGGAGATTTATAAGGGCGTTTTTTGCTCACCTTGTCTCTTCCTGGAGCCTTCTTCTTTTTCAGTTTGCTTATGATGATGGCGATCTCTCCGGTCTTCGTTAAATGTTGTTCTTCGTTAAATGTTGCGGGACTTCATCAAAGTTGATAAGACCATCTTCCACACGCTGAGACATGATTTCGCTCTCGGGATTATTGTTGATAGGAGTAACAAACTGCATTTCTAGTGAATCTGCAATGACTTGGGCCTTGTGGTGTACAGAGTGGAGGGAGCGTATCATTCTTCTTCTTCTGTAAAGCTCTGACCATACTCCATATGGAATTGTCGCGAGCCAACAAGCTTTTGAGTTTGTCATTCCATCTAGCATCGCGAAGCTCTTTTATCTCTTCTTGGACTCTTCGCACTAGCCTGTTGTACTTGGTTTTGAGCCATGGTTCACGATAGCGTTGCCATAGCCTACGGGTCCTGTTTCTTTCAACAATTAGGAATTGGATTCCAGAAGTGAGTTGGATTCAATGAGGAGGTTTATTCTCTCATGGAAAGTCACTAGCTTCTATGACATTGTTAATACGTCTGGTGATGTCTTCAACACGTTGATCGATGTCTTCCTCACAGTAAGCAACGCCGGGATGGCAGCCATAGTCCTTGAGAATATCTTTGAAGAGCTTCCAGTCTTGATAATGTTTGAGTCCTTCTCTGATATTGATGTCAACATTGTGAAAGTTCAACGCTACAGGCTTGTGGTCAGAAGAAAGGTCATCAATCGTGAAGATATTGTACGGTTTGAAGAAACCCTTCATCAGCGAGATGTCCAAAACGTCACTAGTAGGGGAGTGGTCGCAGTAGTAGGTGTCCTCCACAGGTCCAGCAGCGATAATATCATCTTGGGTTTGCAGATATTTATAGAGAACGACGCCATTTTGATTGAGCGTTTTCGAATTCCAGCTTGGATGTTTGGCATTTAGGTCACCAGCCAGGACTACTGGAGTGTCATTACTGAAGAGTTCATCAAGCTCGCTAACGTCAAGAGAATGTTTAGGTGAATTGTAGAGCGCCACGAACATCACTTCACCAAGGGAGACATCATTGAAAATGATGGAGGCCGATTCCATACCTGCATAAGACTTGGAGACTAATTCTTGGTGTTGAATTCCCTTCTTAATGATGATCGCAGGGCCCCCAGAAGCACACCTTGCAGCGTTTGAAGTTATACGATCATTACGGTACACACAAGAGCCAGGTAGCTTGAAGTCTTGGCTTGGTTTGAGGTGCATTTTACAGAGAAAAGCAACGTCGATTTTCTGCTTTATCAGAAAGTGGTGAAACTCGATACGCTTTTGCGGAATCCCCCTAGCGTTCCATATCACGCACCGAAGTTCACCTTTGTTGATTACAGTACCATTGTATAAATTAGTTGTTCGTAAGGAGCCCACTCAACTGTGGGTAACGTTTGCCTAGATTTGTAAACAATGACATACTCGTCCAACTTGTTTACACATACCTGGTAGGTCGTTGATGTTGAGGCCTTTTTCCTCCGGCTTAGACACAGCAGCTGCAAAGGATTTGTCTGCTGTCGCTTTGGAACTAAGCATCCTTTTAACGTGGGGTATTTTTAACATTTCGTGTTGTTTGACTGGT
>JAHWFO010113594.1:225923-252039 GCA_023313115.1 Rhysida immarginata | reverse complement strand
GTCCTTTAATCATGGGGCGATCTCTTGACTGGTGCCCCTCTGCACATTTGTTGCAACGAGTATCTTCCGTGCAGCCCATGGATGCGTGTCCAAATGGCAGGCAGTTGTAGCAATGTAGTGGCTTCTTGTTTCCTCGAAAGACCTCTACTAACACTGCCAGTGGCCCAATACGAGTGATGTTCCTCAATGTCTGGTTGTGTTCGGTGTTCGGGAGCAGAACCAAAACCATTGGCATTTCTATGGATCCTTTGGCTTTCCTGAGTCTGATTACCTTTTCCGGGAAGTAGTTGGCTCTTCTTAGGTCTTCTTGGAAGTCATCCAGATCATACGTTGCATCCACATTACGAATCACGTATTTCAAGACTTTCTCAGACTTTAGTTGATGATGCTAAATTTTTAAAATATTGTCAGACTTAATTCCAGAGACTAACCAGTTGTGAGTTTCTTCGTCTTCACATTTAACTTTGACGGTTTTAGCTCTGCCCGTATGAACAGTGATCTTTTCCACTGGAACATGCTTCTCGATCTCAGTTAAAATCGTCTTAAACGGCACGCCATGAGCCCGCTCGATATCATTAGCCGAGATATCATTAAATCGGCGGACATATCTCTTCGTGATCCTTTGATCATCATTAGCTGAGCGACTCTGTCCATTCTTCGGATTCTTCTTTCTAGACGCGCTGACGACTTCTTCGTTTATTCTGGAGACGGTGTTTAGGTTATCGATCTTCGTGCCCTTTCTGAATTTTTTATTATGAACATTCAATATCTACGAGAGTCTTGAATTTCTTTGTTGATTCCTTTGAACTTCTCCTCAAAACTTGTATGTAAGGTTTCGACTTTTTCTTCCATTGCACTATACTTAGAGTTCATTTCATCCCGGAGAGCTTCTAGCATTTCGTTGAACACTAGGTCAAATGCCGCAAACCTAGCATCCAAATAGGCAACCCAGTACACCTTTTCGCAAGACACAGTCTTACCGTCGGCCACTAGCAAAGACTCCTTTGCCCACTACAGCGTGGTTAGTTTGGATGAAGCCATCATATTCCTAGGTGTGTGCTAAAAAAGTCGTCCTAAGAAGGACGCAACTAAGAACAAAGAACAAGTCAGGTTTGCGAGAAAGTTAATTCTACGCCAGGGACCCGCTTGTGAATGATCAGGATGATAATAGGTGAAATGGGAAACGTCCTTAGTTAGGTTTGCGAGGAAATTAATCCCAATGCCAGGGACCCAGATGGATAGTGAGCGTCTTGATGTACTGGTTTACAGGAATATTAAATTCCAACGCCAGTGACCAGCACATAAGACGTAACAGAAGGTGAATATCGCCCTGAAAAGTGCGCACCGTGAAATGAGAGCAATGAGATGATACCTGAAATGAGAGTAGAGATGACACCATGAAGAGCTAGTCCGTCCTGATCCTCCCCATCGGTATAAACAATCGACAATCGAGCAATGGAGTGGAAGAAACAATGCGAGTGGTACTGAAGCAGAGCTCCCAAACTCACTCGTCACATGTATAGACCAGGGGAATTACACTGAGATAGGTGAGAAGCCTGAAAAAACCTCGAAGGTCCTCCTCAAGATGATTGAAGAATATTCCCCTCATTCTGGGGATAAAAAGGTTGATTGAAGATTGTCATAGAAAGGGTGGGGGGGAGCCAGAGGCGAACTAGGCTATCCAAAAATCAGGCAAGATAACATTCCTGACATCGTCGAAGTTAACTTTTAGGACATGACTGGGCAAGCGATGTTTTAAGCGTTTCCTGTAGTCAGAAAGGTTGTGAATTTCAGACAACAACTGATTCCTGTGATTAAGCATCTTCGGGAGCATAGTCGTTATCGTATCCTGTACAAACTTGCCAATATGCGTCATCCCTAGATCCTCATGGACGACATTATTGTTGGCTAATCTACGATCAAGTTTCACAATTGCTCTCAGAGTAATATTTTGGAATATGCCAGCTCCTTCCACCTTGTTTTGCACACAGAAGCCTAAGCTGGCATACCATGAAGCAAGATCGTGCGGATGATCATTTTGTAGATGAGCAGCTTGTTATCAATGTCAAGAGCACTGTTACGACCAAGCAACGCGGTCAGACTGAATTTGGCCCTCTTTGCCTTATTCAGCGCGTGGGAAACATGTTGGTTCCAGGTGAACCTGGAATCGATCACCACACCAAGATATTTATACTCTTTAACCCAGTCGAGCTTATTTCCGTACAGGGTAAGCAAACCTGGGAGGTTTCTGCGTTTGTTTGTGAAGAACATAGCCTTGCATTTGCCCACATTTAACTTCAGCCTCCATCTGTTGAACCATTTTCCGTAGAGATGCAGTGCTTTCTGCAAGCGAGAGATGACATGGGCAGGAATAGGGAGAAATATCAAAACATAAACATTGAATATCCGCCATCTTTTGAGGGCATCGAGACCCACGGCTGCCATGGCTCTGAACTTATCCCATTGTTATACAATACATCCAAACACGCAACAACTCGTTACCATCGTTATACAATAACAAGTCGAGCAAAAACGGCGCACATCGATGAGTAGTAGTATAAGATTGCCTTCCTCTTGCCCTCAAAAAATGGCAGCTGTACCCATCATTCAATGCGAAGATATTTTCCCCTATACGGGCAAAGGTTAAGATGGCCGCATCATCAGCGTAGAAGTACAGTTTACACTTGTCGGGTTTGGGAAAGTCCTGGATAAAAAAATTGAACAAGGCTGGTTCCAGAACTGACCCCTGTGGGACACCGGCTTTAACACACATGATTGGGGGAGGAAGTCAGCAGTTTTAGCTCGAAAAGACCTGAGAGGAATGAGCGGACCAGCATGATAAGGTCATCTGGAAATCCAAATTTTATCATTTTATAAATGACACCATCATGCCAAACTTGATCGCAGGCCTTGCAAATGTCTAGAAAGATAATGCCACCATATAGAGACTTGTTAAGAGAGTTTTTTGCGTCGATAGCAAGCCGCCATATTTGCATTTGGCAGGAGTGGTCCGTACGGAAACTAAACTGCTCATCACGAATAAGATCATTGGCAGAGTAGATTTCATTGAACCTTTTAAGAATTGTCCGCTCTAGAACCTTAGTTGGTAAAAGGCTGGTGCGCCTGTAATTTGCAGGCAATGAAGGGTTAAGACCTGGTTTAGGAATGCTTAGGATAATTGATTCATTCCAGCCAGTAGGTATCTAAGTTTCCAGCAGTCATTAATTAGTGTAACGATGTCAAGAATCAGGTTGGAAGGTAGATTTTTAAGTGCATTATTATATGCTGAAAAGCATATATTGGTTTCGCTCTGTTTGTGTGTCTGTCTGTCTGTCTGTATGTCCGACGATTACTCGAGAATGCTTTAACTTTTTCAAATTCTGCTTTCGCTCTTCGATAGAGGCCCTTCCTGAGCTCACCTGATTAGTTTGTGATTGAAATCGGTCTAACAGTCACGTGACTACTGAGGCCCAAACCCGCCCATTAAATTTTTTTATTGGCAATATAAGGCATGTAATATGTCATTCGAACGGGAATGACGAGCACAAGACGAATATGACATTCTTTTCGAATTTCGAAGTGCTACATCCGAGAAAATGACCCCAAAAAAGTACTAAAATGAGCCCTTATTACGAGCTTTAGCTAAAGCTCTATATAAGAATACAAGCATAATCAATATCTTTGTGTCCGGCCGGCCATCGTTTGCACGATAACCTGAAAATGGAAGAACTCAACTGCGATATATCAACTTTTGATGAGCTTTCGTGGGCCCCTTCAGGCACGTGAACTAATGTTAAGAATATGAACTTAGGGCATGTAATATATCAATCGATTCGTAACGACGAGTCATAAGTGAATACAGTGTTACTTTTTGTTTATCACTTAAGCATTGTTGATGGCAGCTTGGAGCACGTGCCCATAGTGAAGCTTTGTTGAAGCACGTGCTCATTTCAAAATTCAGTGCTGTTAGGCCTATTGTAAAATGTGACTAATTAATGTAAAGGCGGTTGTTAAAAATGGTTAATGTTAGGTCTATAGTTAAAAATGGCTAATTAATGTTAGGTCTACAGTTAAAATGACTATATAATGTTAGACCTATTGTTAAAATGACTAATAAATGATAGGCCTATAGTTAAAAATGGCTAAATAATATTAGGCCTATAGTTAAAAATGGCTAATTAATGTTATGTCTATAGTTAAAAATGGCCAAATAATGACAGGCCTAAAGTGAAAATGACTATAAAAGGTTAGGCCTATTGTTAAAATGACTATATAATGTTAGGCCTATAGTTATCAATGGATAATTAATGTTAGGCCTATAGTTAAAAATGGCTAATTAATGTTAGGTTTATAGTTAAAATGACTATATATTGCATAATTATTTATAAAAATAATCCAATTAGATTGAAGCCTTAACAACCAGATATCACAATTAACGATTAGCATTTCAGCCCTATTGCAACATTCTAAAAATTCTGAAACATTCTCTGATATTAAAACAATAGCTCTAATTGATTCGGGATAAAATAATAATATTTCGTATTTTAAAAAGCCCTGATACAAAAGGTACAAATGCTAATTTTTGCTACCTAACATAATTTTATTTCCCTCACAGTACTATTCACTATTATAGCTATCTCATTTCTATAATGTATACTAATAAAAAGAACCTTCCCGAAATATAATACAATACAAACATGTTAGGCCTATTGTTAAAAATGGCTAAATAATATTAGGATTGTTGTTAAAAATGGCTAATTAAAGTTAGGCCTGTAGTTAAAAATGATGTGTGGATAGAATCAAGGTATTTCCTCCATGGTTTATTTAAACCAACTGCAAGTAAAAGTGAAATATTGAAATTTAAAATCACATCTGCGTCACCGGTAAAGCTCCTTGGAATGCGTCACAGGACAAGATTTTTCCTAACAATGCTTTGCAATAATGATTAAGAAGGGATGAATGGTAGCTTTTATTTAGAAGGGATGAATAGCTCTAGCAGTGGAAAGAACATAGGCGAAATAGTTTAAAACATTTAGACGTGCGAGCATTTCATTTCTCATTTCGGGCGTGTTTCGAAAGATTCGTGTGAACGCTGCAATCGAATACGCAAATTCACATGCAGTTTTCGCCATTGCGGTATATAAAATGTTATTGTAATATTAAACAGCAAATTTTTATAGTCTTCTTTTCAGCATATTTGAAAATCGTTTTACGAGTTATATTCTTGTTTGTGATGGCATCCATTCAAGGGGCTTTCTTATTCTTGAGTGTCTTGTTGATCTCGACAATTTCCATCGTGTAGATTGATCGCTCTATAAGAGCACGCCGACCCTCATAAAAATTGGAGCACACATCGCGAACCTCGCTGATTTCATGCTCTCCGTCAGGGGTATCTGAAATTGGGGTAATAAATTGATTGCTAAGTGATTCAGCAATTAATTGAGCTTTATTTTGGTCTGTAGTAGCAAAAGTAGTGCCGTCTGGAGAAAACAGGGGTGGGAATTTCGTTTTCTTACACTTAAGAGCTCTAATCATAGTCCAGAGCGAGTTGTCATGAGTTGAGAGATTCTTCAATTTGCTAGTCCATTTTTGCACTCGTAGCTCTCTTACTTTTTCGTGGACCCTCCTACAAACCCTATTATACTTTCTCTTAAAGATGGGATCACGTGTACGCTGCCAAAGTCTTCGGAAGGCAGTCTCTGCAATAATTTGCCTAATACTTTGAGGAAGATCGAGATGGTCAGGATATTTAGGGTTTATAGGGCAATCACTAGCAGACATCGCATTGTTGATGTTATTGGTTAGGTTAGGTTAGGTTAGGTTAGGTTAGGTTAACCTTTGACTCTATCATTGATTTCTTTGGTGTTGGAGGCACTCGCTGTGTAGCCGTTGCTAGTTTTAAGAAGGCGACGAAAGAGTTTCCAACCCCGCCTTATAGGAAGCCGATTCAGGATGTCCATATTAAGCCATCGAAGTTAAGGGCAACTGGAAGATGGTCTGATGTTAAGTCGTCCACAGTGAATATATTGAGCGGTTTGAAGAGACCCCTGAGAATAGTAATATCCAGGACTTCGCTCGTGGGCGAATGATCACAATAATATGTTTGTTTGATTGGACCGATAGCGGCAGTGTCCAGCTGGTTCTGGATGTAACCATATAAAATAGCACCATTGTGATTAATGCATCTGGAATTCCAGTGAGGGTTTTTAACGACTTCAACATGCTCAATACCCTCTTTGATTATAACAGATGCTCCACCAGAAACACCATGAACAGGATTCTTTGGGAGTCTATCTTTACGATAGACCATGTATCCAGGCAGCTTGAATGGCCGTTCCGACTTGAGGTGCGTTTCACAGATAAAGGCAATATCAATTTTGTTTCTCGATAGGAAGTCGAAGAACTCCTCTCGCCTACGTGAAATGCCTCTGGCATTCCAGATGGTACATCTAAGTCTTCCTTGATTAACTACTTCGAACCTGCTGCTAGCCATGATTAAACTTTAGAGAACGATTTGACAATTTGCGGAATAGATTTTCCGATTTCCTCATATACGAGCATCCTCGTAATTTGAGCATCGCGCCTAATTTCGTGTTCATAGCTTGCAAATCAGACGGGTTGAAACTTTTGTCAACAGTTTTTGAAACCACCGATGCGTAGGATCTCCCTTCAATAGTCTTAGCACCACGCACTCTGCTCACTGTTTTGGGATATTTAGGGCACCCAGAAAAACTTGACGTATGCTGTCCTTCACAGCGAATACATTTAGGTGGATCCTGTCCCTTTACATTTTTGCAGTCCCTGGACTGATGGTCTCCTGCACACTTATTAATTAAATTATATGGAATTGTAATTTGGGCCGCCGCGCCGAAGTATCAAATCAAAAAAGTTCAAACAGCCTACAATGACATCCTTAGAGCTGCGCTGAACCTCCCCAAAATTACATCTATTTCCCAAGTGTGTAAGCTTTATGACCTTCCATCTTTCTCGTACATCAGTCTTTATGAAAGGCTTAAAGAACTTTATCGGGCATTAACCAACCGCGATCATCCAATGCACTTTGTAAGGGCCAGGATTCTTGATGCCGAAAAAACTCGTGAAACCCAGAGGCTCAAAATCTGCCCAGCAAAGAAGATATCTGGGTTTCTAGAAAGGTTTTTTCCTTATAACACTTTAAGGACTGGAATTAATTTCTTTTAATGTGCAACATCAAATCCTTTTTTGTTCTAAAGACCATTGCTCTAATCATGAGTTACATGTTACTAAATTACCAGCTGAGGTGGCATACAATGGTTGTATCATTTGAACCCTAAAAGGAAAAAATTATTTACTTATTCCATATTGGAATGCAAAGCTGTAATAATAATAATAATAATAATAATAATAATAATAATAATAATAATAATATGCACTGACTCCCTGCCAGGTAAAAAAAAACAAAAAAACCACAGCAACGTCCAAAGTTGTCGATATATTGTAGGGTCGACGGTCATTGGGTTGAACGTTTTGGGTATTAAACAATACAACAGCTAATTCCGAATAATCAGGTTCAATACAAGCTACATTATTCAGCGGGGATAATGCAGGGAATTCGTTTTAATACCAAGAATACCGTTACATACGACTGATCTTACATATATAACGAAATATGAAGAGTTCAAACGTCGACAATTTCCCGTTCGCCCAGCTTATGCAACGACAATTAACAAATCCCAGGATCAAACCTTAAAAAACATTGATATATACCTAGAGTAGATAGATACTGATACCCCGCCTTCGTTTTGCCTTGAAAAGCTCGGCGAAGACGGGCATCTCAGCTAGTTAATCAAATAATTCATTCATAAATTATTATGATGTCATAAAATAAAATTCAATATTAATAATCAGCAAAGCGGAGTAATTTCTTTAGTTCCTTTCTTCAATTTATCAAAGTTGATCAAATATCAATTTAGGAGAAATCACCAGATGGCAGCCTCATTTAGGATGTCATTGCGACGTCACAGCCAATTTTATGCACAGCCCACTAGATAAAGACCTGAGTGCTGTTTTCAAAATGGCGGCGCTCGCAGGCGGACTGTCTGTGTGAAATAAGCTGACATAAAAGAATTATTTCTTAAATTTGCTTTAATTTTCTTACAAACTCTAACCAAGATAATTAATCTATTACAGGAACTAATTTTTGCAAATTTCGAAAACCATCATATATGGTTTCGAAATTTTTTATAGAAAAGATGCTTTTTCTCTTCCTCCATAGATGGCTCTACTTTGAAAAAAAATGAAACTATATTCATTTGCACGTATGTTGCCATTGTTTTGATTAAAGCCATTTAAATAACAAGTTCAAAAACTTAGATTTCGTTAGAAGATTAAAGCAAATTTGTGAAATAATTTTTCTATTCCATCTTAATTCACACAGACAGTCCGCCTGCGAGCGCCGCCATTTTGAAAACAGCACTCAGGCCTTTATCTAGTGGGCTGTGATTTTATGTCATAAACTCTTTTGATTTTACAAATCTGACTTTTAGTTTCGGTTTAATAATGAAAGTGTTAGACCCAATGATGTCAACAACAATAAAGACTGGATCGACCCATCTATGAGCGCTTCGCTATTCAAACGTGTCTAAGAAAATGATAAGCACCAGGCATAATTCTCGATGAAAACTGTGGACGAACGCTCAAACTGATGATGTCAACAACAATAAATCGGCCTCGGTGGCTCAGCGGTTGCGTGATCGCCTCTGATGCCCGAGTACGCGGGTTCGATCCCGGCCGAGGACGACGAGGATTTTTCAGGGGGAAATCCTGAGATCACGCACTTCCTTCGGAAGGGAAGTAAAGCCGTTGCTCCCGTGTAGTCGTTTGCCGGCTGCACGTTAAAGAACGCTTGCGAGGCAAAATTTGCGGCCCCTACAACGCCGTCCTGAAATGGCCATAGCAGTTGAAAAGGACGTTAATACCAAACAAACCAAACCAAACCAACAACAATAAAGAATAATGAAGTCTTTATTGTTGCTGACATCATTGCATGAAACTCAATGACGTATATTAAAGATAGACTCCGAATCCTATTGTTAACAGCGGCAAAAAGTGAAGCAATTTGAGCCATGACAGTTCTGGGCAGGAGTGAGCCGTGGAGTAATTAGCAGTCTGACTGATTTGTTTCTAAAGATTTTGGGCCTGAGGAATTATTAATTCAAAACCATTATTCAAAGTTGTTCTGCGTACAATTGTACAAACAGACAAGAAAAAGGATCAGGAATCATTTTCCACAAAAATAAATCAAAAATACGTAACTAAAATGAAAATGCGTTACTGAAAGACAATCGAAACGAAATTGAAATTGAAACCATAATCGAAAAATTGTTTATAAAATATAATAAAATACTTCAAATACAAAGTAAACGAAAAGATAAACTTATCACTCCGTGATCGGCGTGTGAAAGAATTATTAATCAGCTACTCTCGTGTTTAGCCATGTGTTTTGCATCATCTTCACTCACTTTCGGCCATGACAGTTCTGGGCATGGAGCCAAAGAACGTATAAGGATAAGAAGGAAAGGCTCGCGTACACGTAAGTGGCGCCGCCCAAGTCTGGCGGGAAATGTGTGTTGCATAGAAGCCCCGTTTGATGATCGGGCAGCTTTTATCACGTGATATAAACACAGCCTTCACTTCTTATCCTTATACGTTTTTTATTGTTTGTGCTGCTATAACAATGCATTTCAGCGCGGCCTCAGCTTATCACATATCTTGCGCGTGTTTTGCTAAGGGTAAAACAATTGCCAAGAAATTAACTTCTGGCCACAAATGTTATTTTATCCTGGTCAGTAGGAAACTGTGAAAAGGAAAATGATGAACTTTTATTGCCAACTTGAATTCGAAGCAGTTGCAGAGTCTTCTTTTGACTCAGATCCAATAACTCTAGACACAAAAAATCCAAATTTATTTCAAACAAATTCCAAAAAAAAATTCAGGTTTTTAGCCAAAAAAAAATTCTTGAAAAAAATGAATGCATTGACTGCAATTGATTTTATTTTTTTTTGTATAAAAAAAATTATGTTCAACATCTTTTTCACGTTCTAATTTTTTGTGGTGTCTGCTTTTAAATCACTTTTAAAAAAGTAAGTGAATAAAAGTCATGTTAAAATAAACATTTGCTTTCTTTCTAAAATATATTAAAAATTACAGAACTTAAAAAAATTTACAAGATTTCATTATAAAATAATGTTATGGGATAAAATAATTATACTTTCAATATAATAAACCGTGTCAGTAAATAAATGAGAAAATAAATGAACAATAATTTAATTTAACATTTTAAAACTAAATAAAAAAACTTCAATGAATGCAGGTATAACAAAGCATTTGCTGCCCTCTTTGACATGAGCGAGAGCTTCTCTGCATACCACTTTCCTGCCAGGCTGTGGCGGCGCTAGGATCTACAAACTTACACTAAATCAAGTAGAGCTTTCATTCTTTTTCTTAACGTTCTTTGATGGAGCTTCCCAATGACGTATATTAAAGATAGACTCCGAATCCTATTGTTGTAACTTGAAGCAAATTGGGAAGCTCCATGCCCAGAACTGTCATGGCCGTACGTGAGTGAATATGATGCAAAACACATGGCTAAACATGAGAGTAGCTGATTAATAATTCTTTCACACGCCGATCACGGAGTGATAAGTTTATCTTTTCGTTTACTTTGTATTTGAAATATTTTATTATATTTTATAAACAATTTTTCGATCATGGTTTCAATTTCAATTTCGTTTCGATTGTCTTTCAGTTACGTATTTTCATTTTAGTTACGTATTTTTGATTTTTTTTTCTGGAAAATGATTCCTGATCCTTTTTCTTGTCTCTTTGTACAGTTGTACGCAGTTTAACTTTGAGGAATGGATTTGAATTAATTATTCCTCAGGCCCAAAATCTTCAAAAACAAAGCAGCCAGACAGCTAATTACTCCACGGCTCACTCCTGCCCAGAACTATCATGGCTCAATTTGCTTCACTTTTTGCCGCTGTTAACAATAGGATTCGGAGTCTATCTTTAATATACGTCAATGATTAAACTTATGTTGAAATTCTACTGCCAAAGAAAGTCCATATAATTCCATGAGAGCTAAAAATTTATTTTCAGCTTTTTTTAATGTTCAAAATTATTTTCTTATATTTTTTCTGAATGGCTACCAGACAAAGGTTCACGATGATAAGTGTGGACTTTTCCAGGCAATTCTTTATACATGTGCCTGTGTTATCGCGCTCATAGAGGCTCGATCCAGTCTTTATTGTTGTTGACATCATTGGTTAGACCAAGTGCACATGTTATTTATTCCTGGATAAGCTTATAAATGGAAGCTGAATTTTAAAATATTCAAAATCAACGATGTGCCGCGAGATATTGTTTAAACAAAATGTTTTGTATTGTTCAAACTCTGCCAGTACAAAAACAATAAATTCTTAAAAAAAAAATCTACATTTAGTGTAGTGGATATCTGTTGTTCATTTTAAAAATTTGTTGATTTCTTTTTAATTTTCAATTTAAAATATTCCAAATGTAAAAATGAAGTTAAATTATATCAGAACTTTTCATATTTTAGTTCTATATAATAAAACTATTGCTTGTTCAGTTCAATCTGGGAATTAGTCACAAATTATTTTCGGAGTAACTATGGCGTTCGAATTAGGCGATGAAAAATACATTAGTTTATAATAAATGTACTTGATGATTGATTCGAATTGGGCGATAATTCGAATTAGAAAATTCGAATTATGCGGTAATATTTTACATTAAATGTAAAGGATTTCAAACGTTCCTTGCAATTTATACTAAATTAAGCGATAATTCGAATTAGGCGGTTTCGAATTACACGGAGTTTACTGTATTAAAATTTAACTTTTCTAAAATTTCGGTACAATCAACTCTGGATCATTAATTAATAGTAATAATTTAAGTTAGTTGACATTTTAAAAAAACTTTTTTTAATAGGTCATTATATTTGAAATGGTCGGTTTTGCTCTGACTTATCCTATGTTATACATTTTTATGTGGTGGAAAGTGCATGACTCGTGATTTTCCTTAAATATGATAATTTATTATATTCATCGACTGTATCGCAGGTGAAAGCCTGGAGCACAGGCACGCGACCATTTTCCATTTTTCTCCATAGGACGTCATCATTTGTCGTATCTGTGTAATAAATAATGTGGTGTGAGGATGCAAAATCATGTAGGACAGGGCCGTTTCTGTTAAGGGATTCAGGTGTTATTCCTTGTCAAAGACTAGAGTGCAGAAATTCGCAAAAATTATCCTTGTAAACATTTATTCAAACTATTGAGAAAAATAATAACTTACTAGCGTGAATTTTGACTACTAACCTAAATATAAGTCACTAGTCAATTTACTAGGTAGCCAGTTTTCGCGTTTTTTCATTTGCGGAATGATGGCAAATATTTGTAAACTGTTAAATTTCTGAAGATATTTTACAAACTTGTTACATAGAACACTCGGAGCTTAGAATTTCAAGAAATCTCAAGAAACAACTCTAGGTTCAGATTAGAAAATTAATGAGTTTGTTTTTTTTAACTTACGGTTTTTTTTTATTAATTTACTTAGCTTTCTTTTGTGCTTCAATTCCGCGCGAAATAACTATTCAATTAATAGATTATTACATCCAAAATTGATTTTTTAATTGCTTGATTTAATATTTTTAAAAATTGCCTTGGTATATTTTCATATTTAATAATAAGAATTTTTTTCATTCGAAAAAATATTTTATTCTACGATTATAATATATAGCAATATTATAAAAAGCTAAATAATTTTTGCTTATAATTCAATAACTAAAATAACATCATATTCTTAAATTTTTATTGATGCAAGCAAATCTTCAATCGCACCTGACTGAGCCTCAGATTACAGCGAAAAGTATATTGTTCGAATTTTTTTTTTTTTTTTTTTTTTGCATATAGCAGCAATTTTCTTATCACTGCTCTAACATGAGCCTGAAATAATTATATTACTGAGGATTTTTTTTCCATATAAGATTTATCGTCAGAAAATATATTTTTTTAAAGTTATTCAGTAGCTTAAAATAAAAGTTTTGTTTACTCGAATGTTAGATAAATTTACAAAACATAAGCAGAAACCGGCGGAAGTTTGATTTATGTCGGTAAAATAAACGTTCCTTCTTATTAGAGTTGGCTAATTGACAAAAAACTTTTTTTCTGTCTCTTTCCACTTCCTGTGCCTGAACCGACATTAGTCGGGGTTGAGCATTTTCCTGATAAGTATGACGAAAAGGGAGATACAAAAAATAAAAAAAGACATCATGGAATGAAAACCATGTTTAAAAGGTCGACGTCGTAGGCATCCTTTAATTTGAATGAAATTCTTCCATCCGTTACCCTTTAAAGCAAAACACTGGAGCGATGGACGGCCAACGATTTCTCCAGCTCTTGTTCACCGCAGTCATTTTGAGAGAAACGGTTTGTCAAGAGGAAAAGGAAGTAAAAAAGCCGGCGAAGGATCAGAACTCCTCACCAGTTCCTTGGAAAGAAGTAATACCCGAAGTCAATCACGTTGTTCCGCCAGCTCTCGTCGACCCTTTGCTATGCGACCAACTGAGAAAAGGTTACGAACCCGAAGATGCAACGGAAGCCAAGAGAGTTTCCGAGCTGCTCGATCTCTGCGCCGGCAAGAAACCCGAGAAAGGATCCGACCAACCGCCAACGGAAAACATGACGGAAGCAGATACCCAATCGAGAGTGAAGCGAGATTCGGCGGTAAAAACATTAATGTCTCCAGAAAACCAAAAAATGGTATTGGATTTGCACAACAAATTCAGAAGAGAGGTTATCCCACCAGCAGCCGACATGAAATTCATGGTAAGAGAAACTGAATAATAATAATAATAATAATAATAATAATAATAATAATAATAATAATAATAACTAAAAACATAACAGCTCAGAAAATGATAGCTTATAAATTAAAATTTATCCAAAATAAATTCTAAGAACTTTTCATGATGATAATTAAAATAGTTTGCATCGTGAAGGTCTTGATGAAGTTTTTTTTTTATTCTTTTACCAGCTGCAACCGTGAAAGAATTAAACAATAACAATATACAGGGTGTTTGTAAATGGAAGGACAAAAAGTACATAACGTGATTCCATGCATCAATCGAAGCAAAAAGTTCCTTATCGAAAATGTCGAAAACTCAAAATTGAGGTGTAAAAAGAATCGCATCGTTCCGTCATTTATGACCTTTCGGCACCGGGGCGGGAAAGTTTTAAAAACAAGTAGTATTTTGTTAATAAGTAGTACTGTACGACGTCACAATGATGCAGTGCGTTTAGTCAAAACAAAAGCACATTATTGCTGTATTGCGTGTTTTCAATAGTTTTAAAACAATGTCCTAATCAAAGAGCATTTCAGTCTATTTCACTTATCAAAATAATGAACTGCGCCACTTGTTGAGATTAAATGACGTTTTCGCCAGGTTTTCAGCAAACTTCGCGTGATGTTTAAACCCTTAACATTTGATAACTAAATAAAAGGAAAAACTCTTTAACCACAACAGAATTAACGGAAAAATACGACCTGGATGCCATTTCGAAAGCAAAGCTTTCATCATTCGGAGGAACAGAGAGAACACGAGGAAAATCAAAGTGTACTGAAGTAAATGAACCGAAAACCGGTTTAAATAAAACATTTGAGTTTTGAACATTTTGCATAAGGAACTTTAAGTTTATCATCATAACGCTAGGTACTTATTGTCCTTCCATTTAGAAACACCCTGTATAGGAAATAAACACGTGGGCTCTGGCAATAGTTAGAGTTTTATTGCATAGTTATTTGATAGTGTATACTTCTTAGTCTCCTTTCAATATACAATTCATTTGATATTATACTCTGAGTGGCCAATTTATTAAGACTACACAAAAATTAATTATGACGTCGTGCTGTTGTCGCTATAGGGCGAGACTTTATAAAAAAAAAGGAAAGCTTAACGCTTACGGCAGTGGTAGAACTGATTATTTGTGAAGATATGGGTAAAAAACATGATTTGACAGACGCTGAACGTGGGATGATTGTAGGTGGTTAAACCTTGGAGCGAAACCGCCGCATTCGCGAAATTTTCAAGTGTTTAAAGACTGGATTGTCATCTATAAAAACTGGGTCTCATCGACTAGTGAATGATTGGGAGGAACGGAGAGTGTCTAGAATTGAAAAAGACAACACAAGGCCAACAGCGAAGCAAATTAAAGCACATCTTAATCAAGGATCCTTTCAAATGATCTCCAAACGCACATAAGATGTAAATATCGTTACGGACCAAGTTCATCCTCTCATACTTATGGTTTATTGCAATAGAGATGGCTACTTTCTACAAGATAATAGTGCTCATAGAAAGTAGCCATAGTGCTCGCATTATATGGGATTGGTTTCAGGAACATGAAGGACAGTTTACTTACCTTAGATTGCCTCCACAATATCAATATCTCAATCCCATTGCACAACCATCATATTTCACACAACTGTAAAGTGCTATTCATCAAGCATGGCATAAACCACATCAATATATCGTGGTGCCTATACCAAGAAGAATCGACGCAGTATTAATGGCAAAAGGTAGCCCAATGAAGTACTGAGAAGGTGGTCATAATAAATTGGCCCCTCAATGAATAAGCTTTCATTAAAAAAGCTTAAACTCGATAACACTTATTTCAAACAAGATCGGGAATACTAAATTTATCTTCAAGAAAACCTGAAAAGTTCGGACTAGAGTTTATAAAATATGTTTCGAACTATTTAATAGTTAAATAGGGAAATAAAAAGCACTACATTTAAACTGTTTTCAATTTATAATATAATTAAATAATGTTTTATTTTTATTTGTAGTTGCTTTTTCACAAGCATATCTGAGACCTCAGAATTTGTTAACTATCTTAGATGATACAGTAAATTAAGGCATAGCAAAAAAAAAAAAAAAAATAGACAACTGTGAAAATTTCTATTATATGAAATGCAATCTAGTACAAAATTGCCTTTTCTAAGTCTCTTGGCCATTGACATATAGCGTATGTTATAATTTTGTGTACACCTCAATATTCAGTTAGGCAAGACTACCCCTCCCCAAAAAAAAAACAATGCTATTATTAAGTAATTGTTTATTTATTAAATACATTTTATAGAGAAATTATTCACAATAGTTAAACTGTCAAATTAAATTTTATTCATATTTTGTGATTGACGTAGTTTTCTGAACACTTATAAAGTTTTCTCAAGAAAAAATTAAACAGGAAAATTAATATTTTGTCACTTCACCTTTTATCTCCACCGCAGTCTTTTGTTGTATGTGGCACAGTTTTACAATAACAATCTCTTTACATTGTTAGCCACACAACAAATTGTTTCCCCACAATTTCAGCAATTTCATGGCTGAATTGAACTGTTTCTTACCATACACATAATTAATTAACAGATACTAAATATCTTCCATAAAATTCAAGTCTAGTAATTTCCTGGCCAATTATAATCTTGAGATTGGTACTCCTATACCAGTTTGGATACTAATATGGTTGTAACAACTTTTGCAACATGTATGCTAGCATTTTCTTGCTGAAAGTAATAAACTTTGTTCAGAAACATTTTGTCTAAGATGGGCTTAAGTAATTCTTGCAGCATTTTTAGATAATCTGTTGCTTTTATCCTTGTTCGACAGCTACTGTTCCATCAGAACAAAACACCCCCCCCCCACACCATTACATTTTCTCCCTCCATTTGCCACTTAAATCGAACATTTTGGCTATTATTATCACTCTAAACAGGTTCCAAAATTATCTAATTATTTTGTTTGTCACTGAATAATGATTTTTTTTTTGTTGAAGGGATGATTCTCACATAGCCATTTCTGTATACATATGTCGTTTTTGCTTGTGATGCTTGGTTAATGGCAGTATTTTTGTTGAATCATGAAAGTCCTATCTATTCAATTCATGGTGTACAGTTCGCACAAACGCACTGAGATCCTATTGTTCTTTGATTTTTTGACATTTACCCGTTTCTGATTTCCCCTCAATTTTTTTTACAATTTGTTTCGTTTTTGTTTTCAATTTCATCTTGACCTTTTGTCATCTCTTCTCCTTCAATATTTCATAATCATTGTGAATAATTTTATGCACTGAACTGAGTGTTAAATTAAGATTAAGTGCAATTTCACGTATTTCTTTTCCAGCAGCATGCAATTGCTTAATTTCAGTTATTGTTTCCTTAGAAAACATGGCCGTCAATTCCCGATTTGGAATTTGATTAGTAAGAAATGCGTAATCTTACCAAGAACTGAGGGTTATTCACTCGTGCACAAAACAGATAGGCACGATTTAAACCAATTCGAGGAATTCTCTTCTGTCATATGCTTCAACCAGTCTTTTTAAAATAAATTTGATACCATTAACAGCATTTATCATGAAATCCAGGATGTACATCCATCCAATCTTACAGCGGGTAAATGACCATTGATTGAGCATTAAAATGTGATTATTCCTTTACAAAAAATGTCCGGGTTAATTCAAATCATCCAACTTTCATATTGTAGTCTATTGTTAATCATCTTAGTAATGGAATCTTAGCATCATAACTCTAAATATCTTCCTTGTATATTACATTTTAAGTTTTCAATAAAATACATGTATAATTTTCACTGAATGACATTGAATTTAACATTCAAAAGAAAACCGCAGCTTTTTCTAAACTTAATGTAACCTAACCTAATTAGCCTCTTTTACTTCTACAAGAGGAAACGGCCAAAAAATCATTTTAGTGTTTGGGTTTTCTATAATCAAGCGTCTGTTACATTTCTCTGAGAAGTGGGTCTCCTATAAAAACGGCACGTGATGGACCATTTTAGTTTTGATATATGAATCGAGGACCTTTTGTTTATACAGAATCACATAGTTTCATCTAAAGGACAGAAAAAAAGTTCAAATCTGTTGTACAGTGTAATTAAAAGGTGATTTCTTGCATTCGTAAATCTCAAAAAGGTATAACAGAGCAAGCAACCTTTCACGTGAAAAATTTTCTTGACCAATTTTCCATTGCACTATACTTCCCCTTTAGTTAAGAAATTGTTGTCAATATTAAAAAAATTAAATGCATTTACATACACTATTAGTTTTTACAATATATCAGTTACCAAGACAATTTAAGCTACGACCACACAGAAAGCGACGGATGCTGTGCGTCCAAAAAATATGCGCCTCTATTCTCTATGTAAATGGCCTCTATTCTGGACGTTTTATTTGCGCAAATATTTTCTGGACGTCCAAAACGTCCGTCGTGGGCGGGCATGCGCAGTAGACAAGCAATGGTGAAATGCTCATCGCCTGCAGCTTCGGTGATATCGATGATGTGAATATTCTACGATTATGGCGTTTTTAGAGCAAAAAATACATATTTTTTGGAATAGTAAAATAATTACAAATGCATAATTTTTAAAAGAATTAAAGAAGTATAAACAAAAGAATAGAAAACAGCGGCTTTACATAGATGCAAACTAACTGGTTTCAACGTTTATTCATGTATTTTTCTAAAAATACTACTTTAAAAAAGACAGGAACAAAAATCAAACAAGTTATTCCCTTATCTTAATATTTGGCATTGTAAAGCCTCAGTCCGTATCGTTCCGAAATACTATGAATAAAAAACCGTTGGCATAATTATAATTGTAATAAACATTCTTTCTTGTAAATTTATATTTAGTTTTCTCTTTACGTAAATCTTCAAATAAGCAATGAAATAAACAGATGTGCATTCAAATCGGAGCGAACATAGCATCCGTCGCGTCCGTCGCAAGGTGCTCTGTGTGGCCGTAGCTTTAGTTCAAATTCCAAAGTCTAATCGTTTTGCATCTTCAAAGACCATGAATGAAGAATGCAGGGACTAACATTTCTGACATGACAGTAAGACGCAGGTTGAAGGAAAACGGATTTCAATCAAATTAAGGCCAAAACCATTCATGACAAGTAAGCACAAGCAGCTTGTCTTAAATTGACCACGGAACAGACAAACGCTGGACCATAAATGATTGGAGGAAGGTGATGTTCACCGATGAGTCCAGGATCTGCATTGAATATGGTGATGATGCTGGACGTTTTGTTATCGGCAGCAACATGAAAAATTCCATCCGGACTGCTTGCGTTCTGCAACCAAATTTCCAAAAGTGTTGGAAAGCCTGACCAATCAAGGTGTTGGAGAGATGGCAATTGTTAATAGAACACTGAATTCCGATGGTTACTTGAAATTTTTGGAAAATTATGTGTTTAAAACTGCGGAAGACTTTTTGGTGAGGATGACTTTATTTATCATGATGGCAACGTAAAATGTCACAGGGCAAAAAAGTGATCATTTGGTATCAACGGCAGGGCATACATCATTTGCAGTGGCCAGCTACAGCCCTGACTTGAACCTGATTGAAAATTTGAAGAAAAATGTTGCCAATAAAGTCCCGAAAGTGTGCAATTAAACAATGCTGGACTGAAATCGATGCAAGTAGTTGTGATAAACTTGTTTCCTCTCTACCTCATCGTATCATGGCTGAAATTAAAGCCAAAGGTCGACATCATTGTTTACGACATCGCATGAAGATACGAAGCTGCAATAAAGGCGGAAGAATGGTCTGCTAACCCAACATCGCGACGTCATTCGAAAGAGATGCATGCAAGTAACCTAGCCATCATTCAAAGAGTTCAAGAACTCATTTTTGAGTCCCTGGATTACTGCGTATGGAGCATTACTGAAAAGGTGTCTAATAAGTCCAGACAATCCAACGTTACATTCCTTCAAGGTGCTTTGAAGGCAGCTTTTGTATACTTCGATAAGGAGTAGTTGAAAAGAGCATGCGCACGCTTCGCCCAAGAATCGAGGAAGTGATCTCAGCGAGAGGGGGTTATATTGTGCGACAAAATTTAGCAAGGGTCCTTGAAATATAATACCTTTTTTTGTGCGGAATGGCAATTTATATTTTCAAATAAACAAGGATCTCCGCAAACTGTTTGATTTGTCCGGATTTTGCTGCTGCAATCCAGCCAAATAAAAAATGTTGCAAAAGGCTTGGAAGCGCTTTGTTGAAATGCTTCCTGCAAAGCCTGCGCAGTTTTTTCACTGACAGGTGGTCGCTTTGTTCACGGAAGGGAGTCCACATTCTCCGTCTCCTTAAAGTTAGTGTACGATGCAACGATGCTTTTGTAATCAAGAGGTGATCGTCCATTTTACCTCCTAAAATTATGCTGTTACTCTACACTGTAAAATACACTGCGCTTTCTCCTGAACTGACGCCATTTTTACGTTCTTGCGAATGCAGATCCTCATATACCAAATTAGCCATGAACAGAAAAAAGAATTTGCCATGAACAGAAAGAAAATCTTTCTATTGCGACCAACCATTCCTGCTGAAATGATAATAAAATTTTGTAAATTTGGAAAGAGCTTTTTTGGCCACCCTATAACTTTCGAGTACAAATACCACTTGAAAATATGCGTATGAGAGAGTAAAAAAATTCTGAAATAGTAGCACCTGAAGTTATTAATGTTTTGACCAATTATTTTAGTTTTATTTTTCTGATTCTTTTTTTGCTGTTTGCAAATTGATTTTTTTTTTGATTTTATATATCTCCTTTGAGCGTAGCTTATTAAACGCATTAATAGGCATTAATTAAAACAGAAAATTTTGAAACACATTTAAAAAATTTATACATTTTTCTATAACATTTTGAAATTATTCGTTACCATAAAATTATTGTAACCATACTAGATAAAACCAAAGAACTACATTTTTAATTGCAGATGTAATAGCGATTAGGTCGTCTTCACATCATCGGGGAAATAGAGAGAGAAATTTTTATTAGCTTTTATATTTGCTTTCAAATTTGATCTGTAAATCGAACTTATTACCAAAGGATAAAATATAATTTCCGCAGGAATTGGAATCGGTTTTATTGTTTAATTATAAGTATTTTTTGAAATTAAAGAATTTAACAACTTCCAATATTGTGCCGAATCGAATGATGATATGTATAATGCAGCGTTAAATACAGATTATATAAGCTTCCAAATTGCTTTTTGTATTGAGTCCGCTGTTGCGTTTTGCTATTTTAAATTTTTACAATAACAACAACAAACATTGTAATACAATCGTAAGAGCGTGGACACGTTTTAATAACAGCTAATCAGAAAAGATGTAATTAAAATTGGTTAATACGTTGAAGAAAAATTTTCACTTAAAGCAACCATTTCTATTTTTAATGCATAATTAGGTATAAAAATTTTTAGTATGTTCAATTGCTGTTACTTCCTGGTTCAAAGATATCATCAGTATGCTTATATCGAGCTTAATTAGATTATGACAATATCTCTATATCATGCGTCTCCAGCAAAACAATGTGTCATGGCACAATCTTGTCCACATGAAATCCGGCCTAAATATCTTGATTCTTCAAGATCCATCAAACTTCATCGTACCTATGGAAAATCTTACTTATTTGACGAGCAGTCGAATTCTTCGTTTACAAGGCGTTCACTAAGGGATTTGGATAGCTGTTCCCAGTGCTATCCAATTAAATCTGTTCCAAAGTTTCCAACGAAACGGTGCCATTTATGTCAACAGAGTTCATTTAAAGAAGAGATTGACTGTTCTCCCTGTCAGGAGCGTTCTCCGCGGACACGTACTCAATCACCAGATCTCCATCCATGTCGACAATCCCGACAGTCCAGTTCGAATCACTTTTGCCAGTCTTCAAGCGGGAAGTCGCCCCGACGCTTTTCAACCCGGAAACTTCACCGTTGTCCGATGGAATTCCCGTATCTACGTCGACATTACTTTCCGCAACGCTCTCCGGAGCCTTCTCCTTCCTGTCCGCCGCCGGGTTCTAACGTCGCCAGGGCGCCGAGGTGTCCGTCTCCAATTTTTCGTCCTTGTTTCATGCCATGGCAATCCCCATATCCTTTCACTTGTACCACCGTGAAATTACACAGAAATTATTAACTATTTTCAATTTAAAGCTCTTTTTCATATCATCTCAGAGTGAATGTGCTCAAAACATCAGACGTTTTAAAGGAGAAAAATTTAAATAGCAAAATATATTACTCTTTGTTCATGTTGATATATTTTGCAAATAAAAGTTATAATATTAAAATCATATAAAAACAGAAGTGTCAAGATATAAAAAGAAAGTGAACTTTAAAAAATTTTATAAATGAGGTTGCTTTTTTAACGGAAGAATCAAATTATTATTTCAAAGGGGTCTTGTTGAACTCTTAAGTATTTACAGTTTACAATCTCTTCATATGGGGACAGATATATAATATTTAACTGATAACATCATAATCCTCCAAAAAAGGTATGATATATAAAATTCAGTTGATTGTAATATCAAAAGAAGCGGTGCTATTTCGATTAGATAATTTTGCCTTTAATTGCACTGATTGCACATTAATTTGTGCCCTTCATTATAATGTAATATTCAGTGTTTATTAAAAACATAAAAAGAAGAATTTGATTGGATCATTTAAAACAGAAATGTGCACAAAATGACTTTTAAAAGATGTAATAATATTAACATTTTAAAAACAAAATTTCTGAAAATCTTAAGAAAGATTTTTCACATTTCAATTTATTAGTCTCCGAGGAAATTAATATTTATATTCTTCAGGTAACATAGCTTATAAAGGCATGAAAAAATGATAGTTAGTATTACATTATTGTTATTAAATGAGGATTGTTTCAATTGCTTTTTTGTACTTGAAAAACTGAGATATATTTTCATTTTAAGCAGGCGAAGAAACCATAAGATTTCTGAGACATGAGCTATTCAAACTTGAGCTGTTTTCATAAATGCAGACTTACATAATAATTTATACCCTCTAGAACATCGCTAAATCGGGATGCAGTCCTGCTTGGATTCCTGTAGAAAGTATCAGATTCTGCAGTGGAACAGTGAACATTTGCAATGACGAATAGTTTTCATTAGTGACTTCATATTGTATTGTATGTATACGGCTAAAGCGAAGCGTTTCTACTTAGATTTTCATTTTGAGTTCTGTCAGTTCTTTTTCATTCTCTAATACTACGTTCGAAAGAAATCAATTTTTAGTTTTAAAAAAAAGGGTTTTTAATAGATGAAATCAGGGCTTCTGCTACTTTCCTATACACTCCTTGGGGGGATCAATTTCTTGTTAGTTAAATTTTTGGAAGTCGAGGCTTTTTATATTTATGGATGTTATTTATTATTAATTTTCCTTAACATAAATACTGTGCTAGTGTGTTATGAGGGTATGAAATTTACAATGAAGAAAGTTTATTTACAGCCTTTCACTACTACTAGTAGTCGCATTCACATCCTTTCACTTAAGGGAAAGTGACTTTTGTCTTTGCTTTTGAAAGCAAAGAAAATAGCTTTTCACTGTGAATGAAACCGGAAGTGAAAAGATCACTATTGCTGCTTTTGTTACTTTTACATCTAAAACTGTGTCGGGCATAAGGGGCCATCCATAAATTACGTCACACGAATTTCATGATTTTTGGACCCCTCCCCCGCCCTTGTCACAGATGATCACATATGGATGATCCCTCCTCCCCTTGTGTGACTCACATATTTTGCAATTTTAAATTTAGAAATTATTAAATTAAAACAGAACTTCCAAAATATATATTTATTTTTATTTTTCTATATTTCTATTTAAAATCTGTTTTTATAAAATCTTCAATAAATCAAACATTTTAGAAAATTTGCAAAACATAACCGCCGGCCAGGTGGCCGAGAGGCCTAGGGCGTAGGCTTTCTAGTTCTCGAGTCCACCTGGTCGTGGGCATGGATGTTTGTGTTTGTTCCGGGATGCGTACAGATAAAACTTGTGTAAAAGACGCAAAATGACCTTAGTAGTCGACGCCAAAAATTCTAATAAACCAACCAACCAACCAACCAACCAACCAACCAAAACATAACCAATCAAATGAACGATCAAAATTTAATCATTTTGTGTCCATGGACTTTGAACCCATTCCTTTATATCAGTGTTTCTCAAACTTATTTCTATGAACGCCCCCTCAGCGTTTACAGAATTTAGTAACGCCCCCCCCCCTCCCCTCTGTATCTTAAGGTTTCTGCAAATATCAAGGAGATTCTAAAAAAATTCATTTGGGAATCACAGATCATGGAATCGGGAAAGTCCCTAGTTCGGGGAGACGAGAGCGAGAGAGGAAGCGAGACATAACGATGGGTCGAAAAGGCAGTTGGCATCTTATGAAGAGCTTGCATAATAAACTGCTCTTAGAATCATTTAATTATACAGGGTGTTTCAAAATTATGTACAATAAATTTAGTGACATATTCTTCAGGTCAAAAGAAGACGAAAATGTTCTATAGCACTTTATCTGGAAACGATTTGTTTGCGAGTAATCCAATATCATACAGTAGGGAAGCACGGTAGTTAGCGGACGATATTTTAGCAGTTCCAGCGTTTCGACCCAACACTAGGTTGAGTAGTTTGTTCCATTTAAACCTACTTTAGGGTTGTTCCATTAGTTGTGTACGGTTGTTTCCATTACTGTAGTTTCACTACTGTACATCCACTAGGAATATCAATTTCAGAACGTTTGCGTGCTTTGACATATGCATTACGATTTACGTAAAAAAAAAGTCATGTACACGTATTCCAGTGCAGAATACACTGACATGCACCTAATGTAGGGTCTTGCGGACGGAAATGCTGTGGAAGCAAGAAGACTCTACCAAGAACGCTTTCCGAATTGACGTTTGTCAAATAACCGAACATTTGTATCTGTCGACAGACATTTGAGGGAGCGTGGTTCCTTTGGCCGTCAAACAGGACAAGGACGGCCTGTAGCACATTCTCCGGATAATTGACATCATACATGATGAACCACAGACAAGCACCCGTCGTATTTCTTCCATGGTACACATTCCGCACTCATCTGTTTGGCGCATTCTTCACCGTCAGCTTTTGCATCCATACCACCTGCAACTGGTTCAGGCACTGAACCCAACGGACTATCCACACCGACAACGATTTTGCCAATGGATACAACGTCGTCATGCTGCAGACCCTAGTTGTCTCAGCCAGAAACTTTTCACGGACGAAGCAACCTTCACCCGGACAACCAGCACCATTGGGCAGATGCTAACCCGCATGTTACCAGAGCTCGAGCGCATCAAGAGCGTTTCTCCGTGAACATTTGGTGTGGAATTGTCGGAAATAACTTAATTGGCCCTTATGTGTTGCCGCCACGATTGACTGGGCGAACGTATCTTTTGATTGCATTGCCAGAATTACTGGAAGATGTTCCTGTTTTGATAAGATCTAACATGTGGTTCATGCATGATGGCGCTCCAGCACATTTCAGCCATGTTGTGCGAGCACACCTTAATGCTGCATACACGAATCGTTGGATAGGTCGAGGTGGACCGGTAGCCTGGCCTGCAAGATCACCCGACCTTAATCCCTTGGACTTTTTTCTGTGGGGTCATGTGAAAACGATCATCTACAGCACAGAAGTTCCTAACATTATGGATCTGCGACAACGAATTGAAAATGCATGCCAAACCGTTCGTAATGCTGGCGACGAACTCTTCCATGACATCAGACGGTCGCTCATGCAACGAGCCGAAGCGTGCGTGCGAGCTGGTGGCGGGCACTTTGAACAATTCCTGTAATTTGGAGCCACGGGTTTAGTTGGCTGTATCGCGTAAATAAATCGTTTCCAGACAAAGTGCTATAGAACATTTTCGTCTTCTTTTGACCTGAAGAATATGTCACTAAATTTATTGTACATAATTTTGAAACACCCTGTAGAAGTGAAAGGATTTATAAATTTAAAAAATTCTTCTTTGCTACTGTCTTCAGCAGTACAATTAATTATACCGGCTCTTTTTTGAACCTTCTATGGGGCATAAAATAAAGAAATATGTGACTAACAAAATAATTTTATTAATAGGAGTCGATACAATCAAAGTTAGTCTTCGACATAGTCACCGTAAAGATTAAGACATTTTTTATAGTGGTGGACAAGTTTTCCAGTATCCTCTTCATAGAAATT
>JAHWFO010113594.1:182334-220844 GCA_023313115.1 Rhysida immarginata | reverse complement strand
ATTTATTTATTTATTTATTTATTTATTTATTTATTTATTTATTTATTAATACATTTTAAAGAGTTTATTATAATAGACAATAATAAACAATAAACTGGTGAATGTAGATAAAAACATTTTTTTAGTAAGCCATCTTGATGAATTTTAAATATTCATTAAAAATACGAGGGTTGGGGCATAAATCATGGCAACTATTTTTTTTCTTGTAGATATGTGAACGGATCACAAACGTATATGTGTCGTGTGGAAGTTCTGCAGGCATAGTGTGTATGCAGAACAACAGATGGCTCTGTGATAGCTGGTAGTAGCGCAGCGAGGGCTGTGAAATCAGTCAGTTGGTGAGCGTCGTGCGAGATGGAAGTAACCCGTGTTGAGCAGCGCGCTTTCATCAAAATAGCCGTTCTCCGAGGGAGAAATGCGATGGAATGTCACTGTGAATTAGTGGAAGCCCTTGGGAATAATGCCCTCCATACCGTACAGTAGCACGGTGGGTAGGAAAATTTCAGCAAGGACGTGTGTCAACCAGTGAGGAGCAACCGTGAAGGCCATATTGCCCTATATACTACCGTAATAAATTAGTGTGTTACGATATTTCGTGCTATTCATTGTCCACACATATAGTTAACAACTTGTCCTTTCGTCTGTATATGTCACATTTTCCAATTGGACTGGTATCTTCAAGAAAAAAAATAGTTGCCATGACTTTTGCCCCAACCCTCGTATATATATATAAATATTTAAACAAATTCTAAACACTATTCCCGTCGGACGGGTACGCAGCCATTGCCTTTTAACAATAAGCAATAACGGAGTCGACCAACCTCTAACTTCTAATAACCATGGTTTTACCGAGGCATGATTATTGTCGATGAACGAAGATGCACATTTAAGCATTGTTATAGCCGACTTGAAGCACGCGGTGAGCCAACACCACCTAAAGAGAAAGCCTGAGCGCGGAAACGTCATGCATTTTTAAAACGTCATAGGTAGTCATCTTTAATAGCATTTCTACCAATAATAAGCCCTAAATCATGACTAAGTATGATGATGAAATTTTCGCGCTCAGGTGTTGGGTGAGTGCGTCTGCAGCTGACGAAAAAGACAAGCGACAGCAATGAAAAATCACCTGACCATTGTAGTCTGAGGAAGAATTTTTATTTGAAATCTTTACTACAAGAGATATTGCAAATCCTTTTTCTCCTAAATATTATTTATAAATTGACCTTTTCAGCAATAGTAGACAACTTTAAGATCGTGAAGCTTATGACGCAAGGCAATTGAAAGGGGAGGCGATTATGTGGAGAAGTGACTTTTCATTCCTAAAAATGGTTCAACATAATAGTACGAGGCGTGTTTTTTAAGTAAGGTCCGTTTTGTTGTAGACACTAGTAGTTCGCGCGCATATCGCAACGAGCGCGTGCGTCGCGTACCGGCATGCCTCGGGAACAGCTGTGCTCAATTTCAGCTCTGTAGCTAACCTGTACGGTTCTGTTCTGTGCTTTCAAAATGTTTAAGAATATCAACACGCCCGCCGCGTGTGAGGTTTGGTCAATGATACGGTTTTTGTCAGCAAGGAACCTGTCTGCTGCAGAAATTCATCGACAGATTTGCGAAGTGTACGGTGATACTGTTATGAGTGAAAGCAAAGTGCGTAAGTGGGTACGACAATTCAAAGATGTCCGTGACAACGTCCATGATGAGAACCGCTGCGGTCGCCGTTCTTTGATTACAGACGATTTGGTAGCTTCAGTTGAAGCGAAGATTCGTGAGAACAGGCGCTTCACAATAACAGGTCTCTCAAACGAACAATGATGACAACGACGTGAAAACGGCAGTGAAGTCTTGATTATCAGAGCAGGCGGCAAGTTTCTATGAAGAGGGTATTTTAAAATTGGTTAAGAGGTATGATAAGTGTTTGAACAAAATTGGCAACTATGTCGAAAAATAGAGTGAAGTATGTACTTTCTGAAAATAAATTTACTTTTTTGAAATAACCTTTCGTTGTGTACTTAAGTTCAAACGGACCTTACTTAAAAAACACGCCTCGTATAAATAGAATAAAAATTGAATTTAAAAAAATACTGTGCATTTCTTTTGGAGTGACCGACCTACTTCATCTGTTACGTTTCTGAATAATTTAAAGAATAATTATTATATGGACACTTACGCAGGCCTGTAATGGCACGTGATCAAATATCCCTTCCTGACGCACTTAGCAATTCCACAACCCACGTATTCTGATTCTGCCCATGCAAGCTGAAAATAAAGAGAAGGAAAAAAATTACATTTGAAATTATCGAAGCTCTTGTTCTCCTCAATATTTATCGTAAATTTTATAAAAGTTATTTTACCTGTTTATAATGTCCGCATTCTTCGCCTAATTCGCAGTCGTTAATAAAATAATAATAGTGTTCCAGCTCATCATTCCACATCTCCATGGCTCGTTTTCCCGTCGTTTCCCGGCCTATGTAAAGATTCTGGCCTAAGTGCAGTTGTTTCTCAATCACGTCATCTGGCATACCGTGTCTAAAATCGCATTTGTTGGACCACATTTGCGCCGTGTCCGCCAGATATTCATCCCACTTCTAATGAAATCAAACAACCATTTTAAGTAAAAGAAATTCTCACAAGAAGTCGCGGCATATTCAGAACGCAGATGATCAAAATTTGATTGTTACTTGATTTAGTGAGATGTAATAATTATGAGGTTAAGTCAAAAACTAAATATCTCTATTTTTTGCAGGGGACCGGGTAAAGATAGGTCAAGATAAAAAAAAACATTATTTAATTTCAGCAAAAAAACCTTTATTTTTCGACATAATGGCCAAAGTAATTCAAGCATTTGTCATAGCTTAAACTTAGATTTTCCATTCCATGTCCATAGAAAGTGGCGTCTTGCTCATTAAGTCATATCACTATTTCAACATCAATGGAAAATCTTTTGTACCGTAGATATTTCTTCATTTTGCCAAACACGATGTAGTTGAGTTGTTGAACAATAATGCTAGACTTGATGATGCCCGCCTACAGCAGATTTCATACAGCACCTTGACATTGACAATGTATTCCCCATCCATTGGCCTGGACTTGGCACCTACGAACTTTCATCTGTTTGGCAAAATGAAGATACATCTATGGGGTAGAAGATTTTCCAGAGACGATGGTGTAATGAAATGGTTTCATGAGCAGAGGCCAGTTTCTATCGTCAGTGAATGGAAAACCTTATTTTACGCTATGACAAAGGCTAAGTGTACGAGGGGCAGTCATGAAGTCATTGCAATCAGTCATTACATGAAGACTGAGAGATGGCGTGACGCTGCGCGGTGGTAGCGTCAGTCCTTCTTCACATTTTCATCTCCCAGGGCCACACATTTTTCCTAACGATGGACGACTTGCTGGATGCCATTTATAAAGAAGTCCTCCCTTTGGCTCGAAGATGACCTCATCGTCCTCTTGGAAATGCCGTCCACGATACTGGTTCTTCACGTGAAGGAAGAGAAAGTCACTTGGGGTCAGATAGGGTGAATATGGCGAATGGGGCAATATTTCGAACATCTTTGGACTCTTTGCCTCGCTTTGACTTAATGACCTCCCGTAACTTCCGCAGGAGGTCCTGGTAATACGCTCCCGTGGCTGTCTGGCCTTTCTGCGCCTAGTCCTCAAAACAACCTCGTGAGTCCAAAAAACGCTCAACATGACCTTTCCCGACGATGGCTGTGACTTCGCCTACTTCGGCGGCGGGTAAGAGGTGTGTTTCCACTGCATGCTCTGGTTTTTCGTTTCAGGGTCGTAATGATAGACCCAGCATTTATCCATAGTGACAAGCCACCAGAAAAATTCGTTCGTGCCAGCCTAATAGAGGTTCAAAAGCTCGGAAGTTGCATCCCTGCCTCGCTCTTTTTGAAACACGTGAACACCCTCGGGCAGCGACCTTTGTCATTTGGAGTTCTGCGTGTAGGTTGTTGCAAACAGTGCCATGGGTGATGTTGACTTTTCCCATGATCTGTTCCACGGTGATATGATGGTCTGAGAGGACTATAGTCTCCACTTGCACTGCAATTTGTGGTTCGCAACAGATGGAGGGACGTCCTTTTCGAGGTTCGTCTTCAACGCTTGGCTCGCCTCATTGGAAACGTCAACGTCACTTGGGACATTGTACGAAGGGACATTGTCACTATAAACGGCCACTGAACTCCTTATAGATTTGTTTGGCGCTGTTCTCTTCAAATACAGGAACCGTATCACGGCTCGCGCCTCCAATTTTCCGACAGGTTGCGCCATGTTGCTTTCGACGCTCTGACGGCGTTTAGCGGAATTGCACCAAACGCTGTTTTGCATCCTCCAGCATTCGAGGAATGTCGCTTCCCAGTGGCACTACACGTTTTTAAAAGCGATCGTTCTTTCATGTTTTGTAATGACTTTATGACCAGCTTTCTTATGGTACCGAAATAAAAGTGTTTTTTTATCTTGACCTATCTTTACCCGTTTTCACCTGCAAAAAATAGGGAAACTTAAACAGTCGAATCATATTAATGTGACCACCTGTTTGTGAAGTCAGCACTAAATATCCAATCGCAGAAAGCACTCTATAAATGAGGCAATAAATGATGTACCATCAGCAGATTGGATGAGTATATCTAGTGTGTTGTAGGCATTCGAAAAACATTTCAATTAATGCAATGCAGAAACGGAGCGATTTATCCGACATACAAAAAAGGAAAGATTACTGGCTTTCCGGAATTATTCGCGTACTCCATGGCAAAATGGCACTACAGAAAATAAACGATGTGGAAATTGTGGTGCTCCACGAGTCATACATTAAAGAGGGGAACGCCGGCTGCGGCGGTGCGTTCGGGCGAATCGATGTACTACAGTGAAGCAACTTACTACCCAAATGAACTAGGGGGTTACCGCAATTTTGTCCAGAACGACAGTGACTCCGCAGCAGATGGATAGTGACAGCAATGTGCTAACGACTGTGCATCGGCGGGGAGGGGAGTTCCAGAAATTAAGGCGTCGACTACTAAAGTCATTTTGCGCCTTTTACACAATTTATATCTGTACGCAGCCGGACAAACACAAACATCCATACCCACGGCGGATTCGAACCACGGCCAGGCGGACTCGAGAACTGGAAAGCCTACGCCCTAACCCTCTCGGCCACCTGGTGCATCGGCGGAAAAGGTTGGAATTTGCACAGTAGTACCGATACTACACATCCATTCATTGACGAAAGGTTGCATTTTCAGATGAATCACGTTTTTTGCTTCATCGGACAAATGGACATTGGCGCATACGGCGAGAAATGTCAGAAAACAAACACACCATTCAGCCATTTGTGGATGGCAATAAATTGGTGGAGGCTGCATTATGGTCTGGGGAACGCTTTCGTGGCATTCTCTGGGTGCACTCATCATCGTGGATAGCAATATGAATCGATTTAAGTACGTATCGATCCTTGCTAGCCATGTATACCCATACATAGACATTGTTTTTCCTGAGCACGATAGCATCTTTCAGCACGACAATGCAACATTTCATACAGCTGGAATTGTACGTGAGCGGTTAGAAGCGCACGAGGAAAGCCCCCAAATTCCCCGAGCATCTACAGGACCACCTCGATCGTATTATTCGCTCCACGGATACTCCACCTTGCATTCTCCAACAGCTATCAACTTAACTACAGTAAGTATGACGCAATATCTCAGTACATACTTTCCAGCACCTCATTGAGTCTCTTCCAGCCCATCTACCTGCTGTCCGAGCTGCACATGATGGTTATTCCAGATATTACAGGTGATCAGCTTAATCTGGCTCGACTCTTTATATTTTGAATTAACCTCGTAGTTTGCTTCTTTCAATTATGCAGGAATAAGCAGGTCGCCTTCCGATAAATTTTGAAATTGTTCTGGACGCATTCGTTATGCAGGGTGTAAATGGACGACGTTTCACAAATTTAAGGATATGTAGAGGATGAAACTCTGAGCATAAAAGTCTAGTCGCGTTTTTCGATCTGTGGCCCCGTTAAAAAGTTATAGCGCTTTAAAGTTCGGTATCGGTAAGGGATATCGGTATCGGTATCGGTATCGATATCGGCCAGGGTGATTCTAAAAGGTCATGCCCAAATGAAAAGGCATGTAGAGGGTGAAATTCTGAGCAAAAAAGTCTAGTCGCGTTTTTCGATCTGAGGCTCCGTTAAAAAGTTATAACGCTAAGTTAAAATTGCTCAGCGTCTATTTCCGGAAGTGACGTCACGAATAATTAAAGCGCTATAACTTTTTAACGGAGCCTCAGATCGAAAAACGCGACTAGACTTTTTTGCTCAGAATTTCACCCTCTACATGCCTTTTCATTTGGGCACGACTTTTTAGAATCACCCTGGCCGATACCGATACCGATATTCCTTACCGATACCGAACTTTAAAGCGCTATAACTTTTTAACGGAGCCACAGGACGAAAAACGCGACTAGACTTTTTTGCTCAGAGTTTCATCCTCTGCATATCCTTAAATTTGTGAAACGTAGTCCATTTACACCCTGTACAAAGCGCTAGTTTTTAAAATGTATAATAGGTTAAATCCTGTACAGATGCTTCATTATATTAATTTATACGCATAGTGTTGAGCAATAAAAAATGGTAAAACGTATCGTCCAATATGTATGGTCTTAGAAAAAACATACAACATCATTAAAATTCTGCTAAAAATGGACATTTGTTACAAAAAGAGAAGTGTGTTTTCTGGTAGAGATGCCCCACCCTTGTATCTCAACAAATGCTGACAAAAGGCATGTATTTTAATAGCCTACAGAAAAAGATACAAATGTAGGAACGTTTTTTGTTTTAAATAACGTAAAAACAGTACTCAAAAGAATGAAGATATATTTTACATTCAAATTTTATGCGCTTTCAGTGTGTGCTCTCCGCTACACCTGTTGCGACGAATATTATAAAGTGTGCAAAAATTATGCAATCGACACATTTCACCCAATCAACCGTAAGTTTGGTTTTGTTGTAGTCCTTATTGAAACAGCAAGGCATCACTCCCGATTTCAATTGAGAAATCTATCCCGAAAATAAGGGAGAGATGCCCTAGTTACTATCTGTTTCGAGAGTAGACAAAATGGCTGCCAGTTACATCCCTTAGAATTTACTTTAATCTGTCTGGAGCCAGTTTAATCAATTGCACAAGCAAAAGTGCATTTTAAATTCCATTCCTTGTTCCACTAAAGTAGAAATGACGTCGTGAACTTAGTTTACCTGTAACTGACGAACACTGTCAGTTGTTTCCTACGCACCTCATTCCCACTTCTTGTCTACTGTGTGCTCCATCTCTGCTTACCTCTTCATACCACATTCTAGCGAGGGGCAAAAGAACTATAGCTACTAGGGCATCTCTACCGGATTTATTCTACTCGATGCGTGTTAACAATTAATGTTTTAATCAGAAATCCACTTGTCGCGTTCACAACCTCTTCACTTTTCTCACTTTTCTCACTTATTTTGCTTAAGTCACTTTCAGTGACGTCATTTTAAGGAAAGCAAAGTCTCAAAAGTGACTTTTCTGAAAGCGAGTCAGTACCCTTTTTCTCCCTTGCTTTTGTTACTTTTCTGGCTTTACAGCTAATAACTTCCGGTTTAGTGGTAGCCATATTGAATCGTCACTTCACTCGTTTGGTGATTGCCAACGAGATAGAATACATCAACGATGTGAAATGAGTAGATCGCTTATTTGGCCGCCATCTTTGGGGCAATTTGAAGGCGGCGAAAAGTGGAACTAATCTCTTAAGTTAGTGTAGGCGCCATCACTATGGTTGGCAGAACAACATCGCCAGCCAAAGCGCCATTACTATATATCCGCTTTGTCACCAGCTGAGAAAGCACCCCTCCCCCACCAACATCGTGCTTGTAGTCTGAAATTTCTTAAGCGACCTCTCCCAAATTTAGATGCTTTTTAATAAATGCGGTATATAATTTCATAAATAACTCTAAACAATCATATCGGTCTCGGTGGCTCAGTGGTTGCGTGATCGCCTCTGACGCCCGAGTACGCGGGTTCGATCCCGGCCGAGGACGACGAGGATTTTTCAGGGGGAAATCCTGAGATCACGCACTTCCTTCGGAAGGGAAGTAAAGCCGTTGGTCCCGTGTAGTCGTTTGCCGGCTGCACGTTAAAGAACCCTTGCGAGGCAAAATATGCGGCCCCTATAAGACCATAGCAGTTGAAAAGGACGTTAATACCAAACAAACCAAACCAAACCAAACCTAAACAATCATTCTGGTTTTACTGAAACGACGATAACATGGTTGAATATAGGAGACGTTAAAGAGAGATCGAATCTCAGTGCAGTAAAGACCATGTCAGCACCGTGAATTACAGAAATAATTATCAATAATTGTTTGTAAGCGTCCACAGCGTGATTTTTTAACTAAACAAACTAAAAAGAGTTAATAAATTCATTCAATGTCATTCATTTAACGTCTCCTTTTTTTTAAAATCATCCATTCGTGATTTCGCTTTAGAGCTATACACATTTTAATAAATAAACCTTTACACGGAGTGCATTAAATGAATTAAAATGACAAAGAAATATTTGGAAACTCTTTCTAGTTTGTTTACTTAAAAAATATTGCTGTGAAATCTTACAAACAATTAGAATTAGCATTAAAACATTAATGATTCGACCTCTCTTTAACGTCTCCTGTTGAAGATCGACATCTTTTATGTATCAACAACCACGATATAAAAGATGACCAGGATTTTTACATGAGAAAAACATTTTAAGACGCAGAAAGATAAAAACACACCTGTGAAAGGTCAGTGGTGAACCTTTAATATATCTATTACAACAATTTAATGCCGGACAAGAAATCGGCATTGAGTTTTACTGTGTTTGTCTACGCAAACTTCAAACTTAAACATATGATGAAGGCCATTTTTTGCCAACCGAAGCAATGCCGACAGGCTTTCAAATGGGGACGCGTTGGTGGCGCTGAAAGCAGCTTCTTCTTCTTCTTCTTCTTCTTACACAGCCTTCATCCCTCTTTAGTAACGGGGACTAGCTGATTTGTATAGAGAGGTTAGGCAGTCAGTAAGATGTCGCTAACAAACAGTCAAACGCTAATTAAAGGGCCAATTATTCTTCCAAATAATCCAGTTCCTTTTAGATAGCAAATAAGAAGTCGCACAATAACTTTTTTGAGACTATTTTTCATAAACGTTGAAAGAAGAATATTTCCCAATGACGCTTCAACACCGTGTCTTCCAAGGCTACCCACAAATAGATCTCTTTTCTCCCGATAGATGGGGCAATCAAGAATTACGTGCTTCACAGTCTCTTCCTCACCGCACCGACACTTATTTGTTTGAGCTATATTTATTTTGTGAAGAAAGCTATATAAAGGCACGTGGCCACTTCTTAATCTAAAAAGTATCGTTCTTTGAATTGAAGACAACCAGCTAGGGGCAAGCAGCTTTGCGCTAACAATGTTAGGGAATAATGCCTTATAGTGAGCACCTCTGGTTTCCGTGGCCCAGCTCTCATTCCATAGCTTTAAGGCACATTTCCGTGTAAGTTTTGCAAGAACTTTGGAGTCAATACAGGTAGACATAAAAGGTTTTTTCCCCACCCTACCCCAGTAAGCTAATTTATCTGCCATTTCATTCCCTCTAATTCCCCTGTGACCAGGTACCCATATAAACTGGACACAGTAACCACTCGAGTAAAGATAATAAATGAGCTCTATAACGTAACCCAGCATTTCTCTAAAGAACCATCTGTCATTAAACAAGGCGTTGCAAATAGAAGCAATCCCACTCTTAGAGTCCAACAGTATCAAATATTTACCAGCAGGGGACGACGAAATCAATACTAAAGACTTATAAATGGCTATAAGCTCCAGCTGATAGGAACTGACAGCCGGGGAAACCTTCATTGAGATTATACTCTGGTTCCTAGCATAAACTCCAATACCTCCACAATCACTAGAAGGAGATAACGAAGCATCCGAATAGATTTTCTGGAAGTCCGAAAAATACTCCCTTAAATAGTCGTTAAATTGAGCATTACTAATTTCATTTACCGGAGATGAAATAAGCCAGTCTGGGGGGACATTAATAGCATCAATAATATCATTAGTCCATTTATGTTTGATTATTTTGAATTCACCTATCCTTAGACGGTCGCAACCAAATTTCCTCAGTAAATGAGAAGCGAGGTTACGTAGACGTGTCGATTTTAACGTAGACAAACAACAATCTACGAAGGAATCCCCTTCTGCTGTTCTATAGGAAGATTGACAGAGCGAGAACAATTGGTTAATTACACTTATTTCCCATCTAAGAGAGGGTGGTAGAAGACCTGCCTCAATATAAAGTAAAGGGCACGGAGACGATCTGGTGGCACGAAGGCACCCTCTTAGTAATTTCCTTTCCTCAATCTCTAATGGGGACACACTAGAACATGAGGCAATCAAAAGGAATAACGCCGAAAGGTCTATTGCTTTAATGATTGAACTGGTTAGGATAACAACTTCACCCCAGGGGGGACCCCACTTCGCTTTTTTAACCAAATTGAGGCGAGCAAAACCTTTCATAATATTACCCCTCAGTGCTGCAACGTGCTTCTTCCAATTCAACCTGTTATCTATAGTAACCCCAAGAAATTTATGTACATTCCTATAAGGAAGTCTGGTTCCCTGTAGAAAAACGTTAAGCAAGGGGGGTCGCCCACCTTTAACTATGCTCATTACTACTGATTTATCCGGGGAGAAAGAGATGCAATTATTTTTGCCCCATATCTCAAGGTGATCGCATACCTCTTGCAGAGTTTCCCGAACTTCTGGCACTGATTTGCTTGCAAACCAAAAAGCAATGTCATCAGCAAAAATGCTTCTACCTATGTTCAGCGGAAGTGACGAAAAAATGTCTCTTGTAAAAATGTTAAAAAGAGTGGGACTTAAAATCGACCCCTGGGGGAGGCCTTTTCTCATGACTGTCCAAGAGGAACCACCCGGGTACCGTATCCCAACTTGTCTATTCTTAAGAAAAGCATTTATCCAAGTTCCCAGTCTCTTTGGAACTCGTATATCAATTAATTTATTCGAGAGTATTTCATGAGATACTGAATCAAAGGCCTTATTTATGTCCAAAAAAACAATTCCGATACATTCATTTTTCTCTTTTGCAAGAAGAATATCGTCCACTAAACGAATGACCGAAAAAATGTGATTTCGTCCCTTCCGAAAACCTAGACAAAACTCCGAAAGTAACTGATTAGATTCCAGGTAATGTTGTAATCTGTTATTCACTAAACGTTCCATAACTTTGATCATACATGATGTCAAAGCTATTGGTCTGTAACTAGATGACAACGAGGGTGACTTATTTGGCTTAAGAACCGGATGAATCAGAGATCTTTTCCATTTACCTGGTATAATTCCTGTCTCCCAGGAAGAGTTGAAGGCAGCCAACAAACAATTAAGCTGGTGCAAACTAAGTTTCCCAATAGTGGGATTTAAAAGTCCATCAGGACCCGGCGCAGTTCGCTTTTTCCTGATAGCTGCTAATAAAGCAGGGATAGTAAAGGGTAATTCCCATTGACTGATGGCAGATGACGACTCAAAGTCTGCCAGGAAATGTTTTGGCCATGTCTGAATTTTCGGAAAGGAGGAGTCCACAACGTAATGTAGAATAGCTTCAGCGGAGGCTTTAGGATCCATAAAAGAGCCTTTACCATCATCAATCAACGGAACTGAAGAAGGGAGGCGTTTTTGAAAAATTTTCAAGATCTTCCAAATATTTCCCGGCTCATTTCTCTGTATGAGCGCTTTCCAGAAGTTCCTTCTATGCTTTTTTAGTGTCTTTTTACATATAGCCTTCATCCTTTTAGATTTTACCCAGCACTCCAGACATCTGCATTTCTTAAAAATCCTTTTTGCTTTATTTCTCTGTTCTATCGCTTCTTCGCACTCCTGACACCACCAAACTGGCCTTGGGGGCAAAGATTTCTTCTCTGAAGATTGCTGATGTAACTTAGCCTGATAAGCTATAAGAAGATCCATTATATCACGGTTCCGCGATGGCCCAAAAAGTGGGTCCTCAGGGTCCTCAGGGGGGACAACTTTCGATTTCGAAAAACAAGCATTTCCATCTCCAAGAGTGGATTTAACCAAAGGATTATGATGGCCCCCAACAGAGATCAGCAAACGAATCGGAAGATGATCACTTCCATAGTCCCCTGGAGTAGTTTCTAAATAAGTTAGAAAGGGACAAACCGATGACACCAGAACTAAATCTAAATTCGAAGAAGACCAGTCCAGCCTGGGCGGCGAATAAGTATGCTCTGAAGTAAACAAAATATTGAAATTATACTTCAGTTGCAGTTCTTCCAAATAGCGACCATTTAAATTATAGTTTAAACACCCCCAAGCAGGACTTTTAGCATTGAAGTCTCCGATTATAATGTAGGGTGGGGAAAACGAACTAACAAGACTCTCCCACTTATCTTTTGTTAAATACCCTGGAATGTAAATACAGTAAATGTGTAACCAGACTTCCTGAAAAAAAGTGACTAATTCAATAATTGCGACACCATCTTTATGACCCAAATAGTTTATAAAATGAGGAATACCCGATTTTACTACCACTAAGTTACCGCCACCATGACTTTCTCTATTATTTACATAAACTCTTGATTTAGGAAAATTAACTGCAGTATTATCATTTAAAAAAGTTTCACACAAAGACATAATATTTGATTTCTTTTGTAAAAGAACAGCATCCTCCCAATTTGCCATCAAACCCCTAACGTTCCAATGAAGGATACTAAGGTTATTTTTATTAAGTTGTGACATTTAGATCGAGGACGGAGGAAAACCTTTCCACCAACTAGTAGTGTCCACCAGCCAGGAAGGCGTATGTGACATACGCGATTTCATTAGCAAGAGGGTATCTTCAATACTCTTTGGCTCGTACTGGTTTTTTGTAACTTCTAAAAGTGACGTTATGAACAACTTTAAACAATGTCCCCCTAACTCTTCAGCTTTTAGAATACCTGAATCAGTGCCTATTATCGAGAGATGGTCAGCCTGTTGGAAAGATTCTTTGTTTTGAGGTAATGTACCTTTTTGTACTATCAATCCGTTACCCGTATCCACTGTTGACACTGGAGCAGCAAAAGAAGGAGACTCTGGCCACTCAGTGTTTGAAGCAAGAAATGCGTCAAGACCTGACGACTGTCTTATCGGGGAATGATAAGAAAAAATTGGAGACAACTCTTCCCTCCCACAAGTAGTACATGCTATTTTTACCGAATTTTCATGGATGTTGTTGACATTAGATTCTTCTAATAAAGGATTACTTGCAAGTTGATATGATTGAGAAGTGCCTTGAGAATTGCCTTGAGAATTTTGTGCAGCACCAGTCATAGGAGTTTTTACCGAAGTCGCAGAAGCATAGGATTGGTGCATAGGAATCGACGCTCCTAATTCCATATCAGTAAGACGTTTTGCCTCATAATACGAGATGTATAACGAAACCATTTTACTTCTAATCAGAGACTCATATTTAAAACGGTCGCAGCCTTTATAGTAAGAGGAATGATTTCCATTACAGTTTGTGCATATAAATTGGGCAGATGTGCACACAGCTCTTAAATGTTCTGGTGATAGACATTTCGAACATAATTGCTTACTAGTACACCGCTGACTTGAATGTCCTAATTTATGACAAAGAAAACACTGCATGGGCCTAGGAGGAGGTCTTGAAACTGGAAAGGACTCATTTTCAAATTTTATTCTTTCAGGGGGAGTTGGTACATCAAAGTATATCAAAAGTTTATCGAAAAGAGCACCTTCATAAGGAGGGGCAAATTGCCTTATGCCTGTAATTATATTTCCAACATCTGCACTTACTTGCAGCTCTTCTAATGTTACAGTTCTTCGGATACCATATATGAAGCCCACTGATGAAGTCAAGAAGTTAGGTATTTCATAAGACAACTGGAATACACCAATGTTTGTGAATCTCAGGCAAGATTTTGCTTTATTTTTTGACTCAAATTTTACCAAAAACTTTCCAGATCTTAATTTTGTTACTATCGGCGAAAATCCAATCAACGATGATAAAGTGCGACGAAATAAACCAGGAGATATATCATTTGATTGTGTATTAGGAGCTTTATCAGAGTTCGCTTCTACAGAAGCTGAATCTAACACTTCTGTACGGGCCACGGAAACCAGGAGCCAAGGTCGAGCCGCTTGCTCAATCTTTCTCTCAAGAATTTGCCTCGCTTGGGATAAATTTGATTTTGCATTACTTGAAATATTTGACATAGTAGGGGCGGATTCATTAACAGAAGGACTGCTCCCAGTAAGGTCAAGATCCATTTGTATACTATTCAGAGCTAATGTTGATGATGACGACGACAGCAGAGGTTCAGAAAGTTTGTTCTTCGATTTTTCTTTTTTATCTTTTTCTTTTTTATCTGTGGGAAATTTTTTCCCCAATCTTTTCTTTATATTCTTTTTAATTTTGGCCGAAATAGATGGCTGCTCCAGAATATATTTAATAAGAGAGGAGTCAGGAAGACTTTCTAACTCGTCCTCAACCGAGTTTTGATAAAGAGCCGAATTTTTTACTCTTTTGTCTGGTAAAGAATAATCATCAACAAGTTTGCTTTTCCCTCCCGTTCTCCCTTCCGAGGAGGACCGAGGGCCGCGCGTGGGGGGAGGGTCCCCCATCGCGGGCGTCAACAAGACTATCTATAGCCTATATAAAGAAATTCAGTCTCTATAACGTCAAGTAAGTATACTTAAAAACTTTATGCTAATCTGAATATTCTAATAATCCTTAACAATACTACTTAAATAGCGCTAAAGCACAATACTCTAAGAGTTTAAGGATATAATAGCTTGTAGTAATTAAAAAGCTAAGAAGCTAAGATCCCGACGACAGCTGCTGCGGAGCTCAGCTCGCATCCGTGTCCAAAAAACCTCGTGATCGTCTTTGACCTCCGGATAAATGGCACGCCTCTGAAAGCAGCTCATAAGCGTTCTACTCATTTCATATCGTTGGAATACATAGAGTGGCTGTCCCATTGGAAACAGCGCCCTCCGCGGCAACTAGCACCAAACTCGGCCGCCATGTTTTCTTTAGTATAGCGAAGTCAGTTATGTGTTGGAGCAGATAGCATTGCCTTGTTTTCTAGTGGCATAAAGTCGAGGTTTTATTTGAGTTTCGTAAAGGATTTTTTTTTATAATAGAACGTGAACATGCCTGCAGTTTCTTCAGCGTACAACTGTACTAATCGAAACGATAAAAAAACATTTCTTTCATATTATAAATAAGTTATGTTAATGTAGGCGTTTCGTATACCCTTCATTTCTTTCCTTTTTAGGGTTCCTCAAATAGGCAAAACCGATTATGGAAATTTAAATTTACTAAAATAAACCTCAGGCAGTGACCTAGCGAGGGTAAAAAGCGCCCGGGGCATGATGATCATTTTTATCACCCCGTTTCTCATATTTGGTCTTCGTGGCGTCTTCCTCCCCTCCCCCCTCCTCGCTGTAGAATGAATCACTTGTGTAAATCAGTATCTTTTAACAATTACCAGGCAAATGTGTAACTCGTTATATTCAAGGGTCAATATAAGCTCAGTAGCGGATTTCAGGGGGTGGCTACAGGGGCTATAGCCCTCCCCATTGGTCCTAAACTTATACGAGTAAGATAAATTGTAAAGATTTTAATACTGCAATAATTTTACAAATTTACATTTACAAACTAGAATAGTACATGTATAGGAAAGACTCCAGGACCATCACTTCCCTGGGGAGGGGGGAGGGGGTTATTTGAAATAACTTACAACATATTAGCCAAACCACCGGTTTAGCCCCCCCCCCCCCTCCTTGGCGCCCCCCTTGACCAGGTTCTAGATCCGCCACTGAAGCTGATACTATTAAAAAAAACCCTCTTAAAATATGAAATGTTAATTGTACTTTTAAAAAAATATTTGTCACATAATCCTTAAAAATAAATTAAACAGTACCTATAATTTAGTGTTCCTTGACTCATTTTCCGCAGCAGACTTAAATTATCACACTCATTTAGGATTTTGTTATTACCACAAACAAAACAAAACTTAATATAATTTGAAATAAAAAGATTATTAAATCTCTTAAAAGGCTTTATTTTAATTTTCTGTCAATGAAAATATTTTGCGGCACACCCGAGGTTTGAAAATCGCTGGTTTAGTCATGGGGTCCTGTACTGTCTGCTTCCCACGAAAATGCACCTGCGTTGTTGAAAGTGCTGACTGCGCGCGCTGCAGTCGTGGATGCGTCCACAGCACTGATAGGGGGGGGACCTTAACCACGTGCAAGTTAACAGCAGGCTCCAGATGCTGCTTTCCCTGCCTACCCTCCATGCATTTTCGTATTTGTATTCCCTATCAGTGCTGTGGACGCATCCACGACTGCAGCGCGCGCAGTGAGCACTTTCAACAACGCAGGGGCATTTTCGTGGGAAGCGGACAGTACTACGCCCATAGGAAGCCATGCTTTAGTTAAGGTCTGCCACGCCCATTATACTAAAGAAAAAATGGCGGACGGACTTTCAATTGGTTTCAAATATGGCGACTATACAGCCACTCTGTGTATTCTATCTCGTTGGTGATTGCCCACCGATAAAACTTGAAATTTGATGGCGTAAGTAACGTATTTAACGTTGTAAATTTTGTTAGTTATAAAATAAGGAATAATAAAATCATGAAGAACAATAAAAAACTTTTTCCACAATCAATAAATCACTTACTATTTTTCAACCAATTTCAATAAGTTCATCATTTCTATTTAGGGGCCATCCATAAATTACGTCACACGTTAAGGGGGAGGGAGGGGGTCAACAAAGTGTGACATTGTGTGACAAGGGGGGGGGGGGAGAGTCATAAGCTTCGTGACTTCACATGTATAAATCTGAAGTATTTAGTCACATGTATAAATTTCAACTCTAACGAAAAACTTTGAAATATTACCAACTCTATCAATATAATAATACGAAGGTGGATCAGAAAATAATTTACACTCTTAAACAGTAAAAACAGATGTAAGTAAAGATCCCATACACACCAAACGGGGAGAATTGCCAGAAACTGTGGACCAACAACGACTAAATAAAACCAGAGAAACCACGATTCCAAAACGAGACTTTATCACAAGTCTATTATGGGCAGACGCAAAGACACATCATAACCCGAGTTGGAGAACATTTGGGTAGCGTCAGAAATGGGAGATTCGCTATTTCCAGATTCGCCGACCACATACTGGATCAGAAACACACTTTCGACAAGGACTTCCAAATCTTACTTTCAGAACTTTCAGAATTCTGAACTTTCTGGAATCCCTCGAAATAGCCAGTGAAGAAAAAGAGAAGTTACTAAACACAGATAATGGTCCTCTAAACGTTTCAGACTGGCTACACCTCAAAAAATATTCAACAAAGAAGAAAGAATCTCAAGCAACACTCTCAACACTCTAAGCACTATAAACGTAATTGTGAGTGACTCTATTAACGATTTGTAGCTACTATAAACGACCGTTGTTATTTTTTTGTTCTCAAAACTTTTGTCTCCTGATTGAGTCATTATATACGGTAACTGTTTTACTTAGATTGGTTAATTGGTATAATCCCTTGCTATATAAACCCTGTGTTAACCTGTTACTACATCAATCGTTCTATTTTCTGTTCTATTTTCTTTCTGACAATCATCATTCTTATTTTCTTCTTTGTATAATATAGAAGACCGCTTGGGTTGCATAATGTGGAAGACCTCTGGGGTTAGTCTGGCTTCTTGCCTATTTCAGTGTATTTCATGTGGAATTTATTCTGGTAGGGTGAGCTGGAAAGCACTGCTTTCGTCCCACCTGAAGAAATGTACACTTCACTGTTCGATTGTCGATTGTTACTACATCAGAACAGGCTTCTGATCATCTTTTATCACGCTGACGAAGACGGCTTGGCCGTCGAAATGCGTATCCGTGCAATTAAAGTCTCGTTGTGGAATCATGGTTTCTCCGGTTTTATTTGATCTCATACACACATTCTGAGAAAACTTCCACCATTTATTTCACTTTTCTACATAAATCACCCAACAATGGTTAACACTTGTCTGAACGTGAAATTAGCTTTTCCATGCCGCTGCGGTAAAAATCCTCTCCAGCGTTTCTCAATCATGCCAGCACACTCCTTTAAGAAACGCTAAGCGTTCTGGCGATTTCTTTAATTCTTATTCGTCGATTGTCCAGAATCATCTCATTGACTTGGGCAATGTGCTCGGGAGTGTTGGAGTGGATGATCTTCTGCACGGTATTCATCCGTCAAATCTGAGCGTCCATTGTCGAACTGCTGGCACAACTTCACAATTGCAGGACGACAAATCACATTATCCCCATAGACACTGCAAATTTCCTTATGGATTTCAGTCCAATTTAAGATTTTCGACCACAAAAAACAGATTTTCCGCGAATCTCCAAACAGTTGCTGCGCAATAAACGCAACAATACTCTTACGTACGCAATAAACGCGTGAACACGTTGCAATTATAGACATACAGGCAACATCCTTAAAAACGGCGAATGATGACGGCGCTCTTCGACCACAGATGGTGCTGAGTGTGTCTTACTTTTTGATTCACCCTCGTATTATAAGGTTTAAATGTGTTTGTATCACTTTTTAGCACGTGACAGCCGCGCGAGTTCAAGCTGGCTTTACTTTGAGGTCAGCGAGTCGGCCGCCTTTGGGACGTGCCAGGGAAGTTCTTTGTTTGATAAACGATGACGATGATATGTTTGGATGAAGATGTTGACACACTGAATGTTCCTAACATTATTCAAATCGAGAACGAAGAAACTGGTATGCCAGTCATAAATAATAATATAAAGCAGTATTTCTCAAAGTGGGCGATATCGCCCCCTAAGGGGCGGTAGGATCGTTAGAGGGGGCGTTAAGTAGCAAGTGGGCGATAGGGGGGCGTTAAGTAACATATGGGGGAGTTGCGAGACATGCGAATGACGTCCGGCTACGATTCCATAGATAAGGTATACGATTTTATTTCCTCCGTGTACGATTCAGTTGTGTGAACTTACGTAATACGAGGGCTATTTATTTTTTCAACCTTCGATGGGGCATGAAATAAAGACAAGTGTGAATAGCAAAATTACTTTTTGACATAGTCACCGTAGAGATTGAAACATTTTTCATACAGGTGGAAGGGTTTTCCAATACCCTCTTCATAGAAGTTTGCTGTCAGCATTTAGAGATATGTCTCCTTGGCATCTTGAAGCTCTTCGTTGGTGCGGAAGTGCTGTCCTACTAGACCTTTCTTCAGCTTTCAAAAAAGATTAAAGTCACTCGGCGCCAGGCCTGGGCTGTATGTCAGGTGATCAAACACTTCCCATTGAAATGCTCAAGAAGCTGAGGCCATTGCAGTATGCAGTCGTGCGTTGTCATGAATCAAAACAATTCCAGGACAGGATGCCTCGTACCAACAAAGAGCTTCAAGATGCCGTGGAGACATATTTCAACATGCTGGAGGCAAATTTCTATGAAGAGGATACTGGAAAACTTGTCCACCACTATAAAAAATGTCTTAATCTTTACGGTGACTATGTCGAAGACTAACTTTGATTGTATCGACTCCTATTAATAAAATTATTTTGTTAGTCACATATTTCTTTATTTTATGCCCCATAGAAGGTTCAAAAAAGAGCCGGTATAATTAATTGTACTGCTGAAGACAGTAGCAAAGAAGAATTTTTTAAATTTATAAATCCTTTCACTTCTACAGGGTGTTTCAAAATTATGTACAATAAATTTAGTGACATATTCTTCAGGTCAAAAGAAGACGAAAATGTTCTATAGCACTTTGTCTGGAAACGATTTATTTACGCGATACAGCCAACTAAACCCGTGGCTCCAAATTACAGGAATTGTTCAAAGTGCCCGCCACCAGCTCGCACGCACGCTTCGGCTCGTTGCATGAGTGACCGTCTGATGTCATGGAAGAGTTCGTCGCCAGCATTACGAACGTTTTGGCATGCATTTTCAATTCGTTGTCGCAGATCCATAATGTTAGGAACTTCTGTGCTGTAGACGATCGTTTTCACATGACCCCACAGAAAAAAGTCCAAGGGATTAAGGTCGGGTGATCTTGCAGGCCAGGGTACCGGTCCACCTCGACCTATCCACCGATTCGTGTATGCAGCATTAAGGTGTGCTCGCACAACATGGCTGAAATGTGCTGGAGCGCCATCATGCATGAACCACATGTTAGATCTTATCAAAACAGGAACATCTTCCAGTAATTCTGGCAATGCAATCAAAAGATACGTTCGCCCAGTCAATCATGGCGGCAACACATAAGGGCCAATTAAGTTATTTCCGACAATTCCACACCAAATGTTCACGGAGAAACGCTCTTGATGCGCTCAAGCTCTGGAAACATGCGGGTTAGCATCTGCCCAATGGTACTGGTTGTGAGAATTTACGATTCCTGTCCGGGTGAAGGTTGCTTCGTCCGTGAAAAGTATCTGGCTGAGACAACTAGGGTCTGCAGCATGACGACATTGTATCCATTGGAACTGCTGAAATATCGTCCGCTAACTACCGTGCTTCCCTACTGTATGATATTGGATTACTCGCAAACAAATCGTTTCCAGACAAAGTGCTATAGAACATTTTCGTCTTCTTTTGACCTGAAGAATATGTCACTAAATTTATTGTACATAATATTGAAACACCATGTATACGAGGGCGTATTGAAAAGTAATGCCTCCATGGCTGTAACTTTTTTATTTGTTAACCGATTTTCAAAATTCTTTTTGTATCTTATACTTACATTTGTTCTCTATGTAATGTACTATTCACTTTTCGACATAGTCCCCATCCCTTTCCACGCATTGCGCCAACGCGTGACTAGTTGGGTGAACACATCGGAGAGGAATTCCGGAGTTGGTGTCGACACCAGGATTGAATGGCAGCGTTGGAACCTCTTCTGGAGTACGACAACGTCCGCCCGCACACGAGTCGCGACACACAAGAGGCGTTGCAGCGCATACAGTTCAATGATGAATGACTGAAGTTCAAAGATGAAAGACTTTGTACATTGCCACTTTCACCGCTTCCCAAAGAAGAAAGAGCCCCTTAAGGAACATGAGTTGGTTCTGACGGCGAGGTAAACGCTGTTATTCAATCCTGGTGTCGACAACAACAACTCCGGAATTCCTCTCCGACGTGTTCATTACTTGTAGAAGATACTTTATTACTGCCGTAGCGCATAGAAAGGAGACCTGCGCATGCGTCCTAATCTGCAATGTCTCAAAGAGCGATTGTCTGGTGGTCCGATTATCTTTTCTTCAACTAATATTTTGTTGAAAAAGAAAGCAATAAAAGATCTATTTTTTACTTGGATTTTAGACTTTGTTGTCTAACGTTCTTTAATTGATCAAATTCACTTAATGTTGGGGTTCTTTTCGAGATTAAAGCAATTTCCTTTAATTTTTAAAGATAAGTTTATATTGTCACCTGAGATCTGTAGGCTTTAATTAAACTTTTCGCGGGATTTAAGATTAAACTATTTGCTGGTTCGACACCTGGGAAGGGTAATTCGTTAAATAATCCCTCTACTTTCCTTTAATTTAACGCTCCCCTTTAAGATTTTTCCATTGCGTCAGTTGTGGTGATTGAAGATTGTACGTGCCATTTTGGCCCGTTACAATTTGAACATGCCTTATATATAAAAGAGGACATCCACTGACTCACTGACTCGTCATCGCACAGCAAAATCTACTGAAGACACCGGCTCGAAACTCGGTGGGGTCATAGGACGGATAGCGTATGTGCGTGCTAAGACGTGGTTTTTCGAAATTCGGAACGTGACCCCAGGGGAGCAGAAAGGACTTGCACGTTCGGTCGCTTGACTCCGCCCCCAATAAACGTACATCTTCGAAATTTTACATGAAGGTTTTTAGCTATCGTGCCAAAAAAGTAGTTTCCCTGATTTTCTATATTCGTATTTTAAGGGTGCGAAAACTGGAAAAAATCGAGTTTCGGGGGCGTTTCACAAAATTTCTGATATTTTGATGCAACTTCGCGGGGAATAAAGATAAAGCAACGCAACTCGGAAGGAAGGTTCTCGGGGATATTTAAAAAACCCCCAACAATTTCTGGGGTTTTTTTCGGTTTTCGTTTTGTCAGGGGGCCCAGGAGGGCTCAAAGATTACCCCCCCCCCCCCCCCGTTTTGTTTTTTTGCCGCCTAACTCCATGCGGAAAAGCAGAGAGCTTCAAAATTAAGCGCGAGGATGTAAAACACGTATATAAAAAGGGAGTATTCGTTGATTTTTCAAAATCGATTATTAGGGAAGCAGAAAACAAAAAAAATTCCAAAATAGGTCTAATTTTGACGTTCCGTCCGGTCAATCCCACTCTGTGGCATTTTCACGTACGAGTTGGATATTTCGACCAAGAATAGTTCACATACATTTGCAAAAAATAATTTCGGATTTTTTTCATATTTTACTCCTTTGCCCCCCTATGGCCCTCCGTAAAAATATGCGATTTCTCGCAGTTTTTCCAGCATTTTGCGAATAAAAATAGTTCTAAATTAATAAAATTTGTAGGGTGGTGGCAATTAACAAGATCAACTGCCTGCTTAGTTTATTTTATTATTATCTGGATCCAATTTTCCGGTATTTTATGTTTTCCGGATTTTAACCTGATTTTTTTTTTTTTTGGTTTTCATAAATTAACATACAAACCCGCATGTTGAAAGCTTAGTTTTTACACTAATCATAAAATATGGATTTTGTTCTATGATTTAAAATTTATTTCAATATCTAGGACTATTTTTCGAAGTAGCGACTATGTTTTTATCATGAAGTAACTGATATACCCGGCGTTGCTCGAGGTCTTTTTTTTTTTTTTTTGAAATTTTGCAATTTCAGAATGTGAATATACAGAAAAAATGATCATTATTCTCCATCTTTTTTCTCCAGCATTGCGTCAAACTCACTCAGCTATAGAGAACATTCCAAAACGAGCGAAGTCTAGTAGAACTGCTGAAGGGCCGGTAGTTGGATAGGCCATCCATTAGGAGCATTTTAAAAGAATTCTTCGATTCTTCAATATGAATTTTTACTATATTAATTCAAGCTTTTTTCATGTGTTCATTTTTTCTGTATATTCACATTGGATAGTGCAAAATTCCATCAAAAAAGAGCCCGAGCAAGGCCGGATATATCAGCCAGTATATAGTAAATTAAAAAAAAAATTTTCGGTTGGTTTTGGCATAATTGTCGTTGATTACTTTATTACACACAAAAAATGAGACTTGTAACCTTTCGAGCAGTCAAAAGAAAGTAGCTTCCACTTACACGTGTAAGTCACTTCCGCATCACACAATAACGAGCGCTCCATCTGCTTATCTCTTGATTACGCATATAATTATATCGATACTGTGTACCATTTATGTTACATTACTAACCAACTAGATTAGTTCATTATACGGCTTCCCGTTATACTGCCCTGTAGTTATCTGCAACACCCTGTACATCTGTGCCAATAAATGCCAAGTTTTTGTGGTTAAGTGGATCTTGTGTCTCTTATTTCTTCACGCAGTAAGTAATCACAGCCCTAGAGGTTTTTTCCTTCTTAATCACTTTTACTTATAAATTCAATATTAGACTCGGTATATTTTCAAGTAAACGTCGTAGCGGTATTTTCAAAGATAAGAAGATTAGAATTAGACACCAACGGAGGATATAGATGAATAGTAGAAATAATGAAATCTATTACGTACATTCAAGAAGTAAAATCTGTTTTAAGTGGCATGAGTTTTATTATTAAATCTACTATTTAAAGAGGATTAGTACTTAAAGTACAGAAAGTTGTTTCAGTGTTAAAGATTACGTCAAAAATCCGAATTCGAGGGACGAATCGAAAGGCATTTAAAGGTGTATCTGAACTTCTTTGAATAGTATCTTAAGCTACCATTGAATTACCTCTGATTTGAAGGATACGTAATCGCACTTTCCGGAAAAGGATGCACTTATACCGAAATTACAAAATGCTGCATAACGAAGGGAAAGTCCATTTCCGAAGGCGGAATTCAAAAAATTTTACCTAGCATCGGAAAAACCGCATCGCTGAAGTGCTGGAGACAACACAGGTGGAAAATCCCAACTCGCCAAACAACGAAAGCCGGAGATCATCAAAAAAGAGAAGGCTCTTGTTATGAAGAAAATTCCACCGATCCAAAGGATGATTGCGTTGAGAACATTTGCATAATATCACAATACTTTGGTTCCAAACGAAAATACAAATCTCATCGCATAAATTACATCCTCATCACATAGCAGAGAGGAAGATCGGTGTGCGAAGACTCTACGAGCAGTTTCTGTCGGCCGAGAGATGGAAGTTTGTAGTTACGTTAGATGAGGTATGGATAAATCTGTCCGACTGCTGCAATATCAGGCCAATTTACCTTTGTCCTGAGAGTAAAATGGTTTTTCAACATAGGAACTTAAATACAAGGAAAGTTTCGGGAATCATGGTCTCTGGATTCTTGCATAAGGCAAACTAAGCCTTCGCAGGGTTGGCGAATAGGGAAAAATTAACTCCCCCTAGAATCAGGCTGAAATTCCATTTAAGGAAGAAGTGGTCACATTGTATGGAAAGGAAGCAAACAAAATATGACTCAATAAATATAAAGCATTCAGTCACATCTCTCGTTCGATCGCGGCAATTACGAGAATAAGGAGAAGAAAACGGGAATCGGAGCAATATCTTTAACTAAAATTCTTCTGTGCATTTGATCTTCTACAAAGCGCGGTTGGAAGCAGGCGATTCCGAACAATAGAGGGTCATGGAACGTTTGCTTGGAGAGTGTGGCATACAACATGATGTGGCTAGACGGGCACATCTACTGTGAAAACTGAGATGAAGAACAATTATACAGGCCGAGGAGAGATACAGAGTGCAATCGGCGGTATAAATTAAAATGATAACATAACGTCTATCTTCATAAAAGTTTGAAACAGTCTTCTGTAGCTTAAGTTATTTCACAGCGCAACATTTATTAGAAATTAACATAACAGGTTGGTTTATCCTTCATTTCTGTCATAACCTTCATTTTCTGAGAAAGCCTGTTTTTAAAACATATTTCAAGGATTTTTTAATTTTATTATATAGAAAGTTAAAATGAAAAATGCTGTACTCATTTAAACAGTAAACAGTAAAGAGTATGTTTAATATTGGACTATTGAAAAGGATATAGCTACGTAAATAAGTAGAATTTACCACACTGTCTGCACATTTTCCTGCAATAGTAGTCCCGCACTTGAAAATCCAAGAAGGAGCAAGCGAAAACATCAGGAAAGCCAGGATTATTGTTGCAAGAATCATGATTGTCAGCACACTTTCCTAAGGTGAAGAAAAATGTATCAGTTTTATTATGACATAAACATTCAAAACAATCGACTATAAAAAAAATAAACCTTTCTTATTCAAAGAAGTAATTATTAGAGATTTATAAACGCCCATTAATAAATCAAATATAGTCCGTATCATGTCAGGGTTCACAGACTCAAAAACATTTATTTTTAATGACTGATTAATTTTACCAAAATGATTAAACCTGGCCAAAATGATTAACCGGACCAAAATAATTAACTTAAGTCGAAAAAACTTGGCGACAGAACGACCGACTTTCTTTTTTAACATCGTTGATAAAATAGCTTCATACAGCAGCCTGATGAGTTCCCAAAATAACTAGGCTACTTCCTCTAATTATACTGCAGTATTATAGATTGTCTTTAAAATGAAAAGCAGACCCGAATGAATTTCAATAAAAATATAAAACCAATATCTCCTGTTATTTATTGTTCCCGTGTCGACTTGGACTATTATCCGCGTGTCATCTTTGGAGCATGCCAAGTTTCACAACCTGATGTAATAATTTTCTTCTTGCTTCCCGTTCGATGGTTTATTTTTCTTCATGAGGATATATCTTCAGCAAGCGTCGTCAGCTGATTTTGCACCGGGAACTTATTGCTAAATAATAATTTTTGACGTTAGCCAGGGAGACACTTTCTGTAATTTTATTATCACTTTTTTTTTCTTTTTTCGAGTTAATTTACTCAGTTTTAACCTTATGTAATTAATTCATGTGAATAAACATAATGATAATTTATAATTTCTGTTGTTTTTATTGTTGCGATATTGTTATTATATATTTTTTCAAATTGTCTTTAACGTGCTCAATTTCTTCAGAACAAATTTCCTCGTTGCAACTCAAATTGAACATAGAGCTGAGTTTCCGCATGAATGTTTTCGTAGCAAAACCAACTAGAAACTCAGGATCAATTATAAAAACACCACTTAAACGGTTGGATCAATTGAAAAAACACCAAGAATAAAACATTTCTCAAAGGTTGTATAAAATCTGAAAGAAAACCAATAAAAATAGGGGTTTCCATTGGGCATTTCAAAGTTGATATATGGCGTCAGTCTTTTTCTAAATGGAATACACATGCAGAAAAGTCCACTGATTATCTTAGTCCAAGCAACAATGTAACCTTCATTGTTTCCATTTGGATTTTTACAATCGATATTTTTTTCGTTTGTTAAAAACAATAAAGGTTGCATTGTTTTTCGGACTACTATGATCAGGTGACTTTCCACGTCATGGCAATGCCATATTCTTTTAATCCCCTAGTCTTTGCCAACATATCTCTGTAGGAGGTGTTGTCTGTGCACAGGAACTGAATTTCATTTTGTAGTCCACTAATTGAATTCCTGTATTTACTGAAGGGTAGAGATACTGCATATATCAGAGATACGACAACTAACAATACCACCTAGAGAGAAAGCCTGCGCACGGAAACGTCATACATTGTTACATCAACTATGATAGGGTATTGTTAACCGTATTTCTACCAATAATAAGCCCAAAAAGTGTCCTTACCGCGAGACCAACGAGATAACAAGGCCTGGAAGCGAAAAAGTCACCTGACCAACTGAGTGCTAGCAACAATCCAACGTTCAGTGTTTCCAACAAAAGGAAAAATGCTGATTGTTTGGAGACAATGGAGACAATGAAGGCTGGATTGTTGCTAGCACCCAGTTGGTCAGGTGACTTTTTCGCTTCCAGGCCTTGCTATCTCGTAGGCCTCGCCTTACCGCGAGGCCAGCGAGAGACAGTTGCCCGGACCCCAATGATCAGGTGACTTTTGAGTGCCCTGGCCTGTCTCTCGTTGGCCTCGGCCTTACCGTAGGTGATGTAACAATGTATGATGTTTCCGTACGTAGGCTTTCTCTCTAGGTGGTATTGCAACTAATCACATGGGCGCCATTTTGTGCTAAACATACTAATGAATTCCTTTTTATGAATGAATTCTTTGGTCGTTTGGTCAGTTGTAGCATAAAATTTTTCTACTCTTCATACATCCTAAAATTTCAATAATACGAGGGCGTTTTGAAAAGTAATGCCTCCATGGCTGTAACTTTTTTATTTGTTAACCGATTTTCAAAATTCTTTTTGTATCTTATACTCACATTAGTCCTCTATGTAATGCACTATTCACTTTTCGACCTAGTCCCCATCCCTTTCCACGCATTGCGCCAACGCGTGACTAGTTAGGTGAAACCGTCAGAGAGGAATTCCAGAGTTGTTGTCCACACCAGGATTGAATGGCAGCTTTGGACCCTCTTCTGGAGTACGATAACGTCCGCCCGCACACGAGTCACCACACACCGTTCAAAGATGAAAAATTGCAGTTCAAAAATGAAAGACTTTGCACATTGCGACTTTCACCACGTCCCAAAGAAGAAAGAGCCCCTTAAGGGACATGAGTTGGTTCTGACGGCGAGGTAAACGCTGCCATTCAATCCTGGTGTGGACAAAAACTCCGGAATTCCTCTCCGACGGGTTCACCCAACTAGTCACGCGTTGGCGCAATGCTTGGAAAGAAATAGGGACTATGTCGAAAAGTGAATAGTGCATTACATAGAAGACAAATGTGAGTATAAGATACAAAAAGAATTTTGAAAATCGATTAACAAATAAAAAAGTTACAGCCATGGAGACCTTATTTATCAATCGCCCCTCGTAAGTACATTTATTAAAAATGCATATTTGCAATCATTAAACTCTTAATACAATATGCAATATTACTGCAATTCCATATTGAAAATATTGAAGATGATAGGAGAAGGGAATGATAATTTACCAAATTAATTATCAAACTATTTACATTTCTAAAATGATCAGGGAGCTTTTGAAGATTAGCTAGAGTTTAAGCAGTTTATTTAAAAGCTTCAAATAACACTTTGTCTCTAACCTGTGAAAGGAACATTTCATAAAATTATTGCTACACAAAATCATAATTGAAAATTAATCAAATCAGTGCGGATCGATATGAATAAGTTCGATTTCCGTAATTAAGTTCTACGTAGTAAAGTCTTTAATAATATCTTACTTCCCATAGCGCCTTCATGTTTAAGGATGTCTTTTCAATCATGCCCTTCGAGTCGGCCAAAATCATTAATTTAATCTCTATTTTAGACATGTTCCCGAATACATAGGACATATGTGCCTATTATAACTTTTACTTACTTTTTGATACCCTATACGAATCTGAAATCAAAATCAAAAAAATTCGAAAAAATTGGCGACGGAACGACCGACTTTCTGAATACAGTAATGATGCTTTTAATTAACATCGTTCTGGCAATGCAGTAACACTCATTCTCAATTGGTTTTATACTGATTAATACAGTCCAAGTGCGTTGGAAATGTTAGTCTACTATTAAATATATATTTATTATAATTTAAATTTATATTTAAGTGGTGAACTAAAAAAAATACGAGGTCTTACCTACAGCAAGCCTTTAGCAAGCGCTCTTTCATTGCGTTGTTCTGTTTGCTACTGAATAAAATTTTCTACAGCGAACAAAATAAACCCATTCCAACAGTAAATGAGAATAATATTCAAATTATTTTTAAGATTAAATTTATATTCAATCCAGCTCCTGATTTGCCTACATAATAGAGCTATGAACATTTTTAACTGAACTCTCACTATATTGGCTAAAACTAGAGACTAAATAAAATTTTTGAAGTTTTTTTAATTATAAATTTTTACTCGCTATTCTTCTTTCATAAGATATAATTTTCTTCAAACTGCGTCTCTCTCTGTCAATATGTTTCAATGTACTAAAACGACCTGATTGAAACACTTTTTGCTTTAAAGTGGAATCATCAATATTTATCTTTGAATTTACGTTCTTTTTGATTATCTATTATTTCTATTTAAAATATTCTATACGATCCAAAGAAATAAAAATTTGAAATCGCTACCACAGATGAGGATTAATGAGGAAACAAAATTGAAAAGGAAATTTAAAATATAGATGAAGTTTTAAAATTGACGAATAACATTGGATATCATAAAATTTGTAGGTTAGTAAAAATAAAATTGCTTATTTGTATAATTTGTAAAATTGAATAAAGGACAAGGGTTTAATAGTAAAGCAACGCAAAATTTTAATAAACTGGCTGACGCTTTAGCTGTTAGATCTTTGTTCTTTATTTCATTTATTCCTTCCAGCAAAACGATGCTCTTAATAAAAAATTGTTTAAATTTTAATTTTCAATGTAACAACCCAGAGCTGGTCAGTTGAGGGGGGGGGGGCTTTGTGTCGTTACAAAAAGTAGTCAGTAAATATTGGTTAAAAATATGGCTTACACGGAAGGAACCTAAAAGAAGTTTAAGATGAATAAAATTTTATTTTGAAAAAAAAATGATCTTAAAGTTCATATAGAAAAAAATTACATACTAAAAACTTTACATATATAAAAAATTTATAAACAATTTAAAATGTTTAATATTTAATATCATAATATATTTCTCGAACATAGAAATTTTAAAATGTTCTATGGGTTAAATAAAAATCAGCGTACTGTCTCCATTGATAGAAAGTTTAAGGCTCAATTATTGAGACCCAAAATATTTATTTGGAAGACCCACATTGTAAATTGTACGAGGCGTGTCTTCTAGATAAGTACCGTTTTCATATAAAAAACAAGGACAATTTTTAACACCTTAATTTTTATATGAAAGCCTGGACCTTAATCGTCTTTTCTGCAATATTAAGGCACTTATCGTATCGTAATTGCTTTGGAAGGGGCGGATTAGGTTAGGAAAAAAAATATTCATAGGGTTATTCTATGAAAAAAATGAATTATTTACATGCAGCATAACACCATGGGCCAATCATTTATTAAAGCAGTGAATGAGAAGTGTGACTTACTGGAGCAGTCTCTAGAGTCCCAGCCGGTCTTACACCGGCAACGACACTTCTGCTTGAGCAAGGTGCCGCAGTTTTCACATTCCAAATTGCACGCTTTAAATGAAAAGACATCACTTAAGTACCGCTTTTCAAAACTTCACTTTATTTCAAAATATAAATAAAATACATGAATTTACAATGCATTATTTCATTTTAGTAGAAAATAGAGTAGATAAATGGTTCTTAAAACATTCTCAAAACTTACAGCAATTCAGTTTCAGTTCCTCACATTCAGTTTTAGTAGCTATATTAAAAAATAAAAATAAATAAGATAGAGAATATTAATTTTAGTCAATTTTAAATTAAGTCCATACTAATAAATTATAAAATACAGTATGTTCATGCTATTTAATTGCTTTAGTTAACCAATAATCCCGATAATCTTCATTTGGTTATAGTACGAGGTACAGTCAAAAAATAACGAGGCAAAGGATATTTCACATTAATTATTTAACGAAACTCAAAAGATTGTCCGCAATTGTTTAGCATTTATCCCATTGTGACACGAGTCGCAGAATGCCGTCCTCGTAGAAATCCTTTGGCTGATGTTTGAACCAATTGCGCACGCACTCCTTGACTTCAATGTCCGTTGTCACCACCGTGCTTTTTTGAGCTCACAGAAGATGTGGAAGCCATATAGGGACGGATCTGGACTATAGGGTCTCAGGACTTCCCACTTGAACTTCTGCAGACGATCCTTTGTTGCGTTGGCTGTGTGTGGTTTTGCGTTGTGGTGCAAAAGGGAGGATGACACCACGAGAAAGTTTACAGGGACGTTTCGGTTTGATTGCCTTCCTGAGCTGTCAAAAAGTGGACAACTCTTTAGATGCCTTCATTCAAAAACGAAATGAATGGACACGGCCGCTGCTCAGTTATCATCCTTTGGTTATTCCTTGCCGGACACAAAACTCATCTAGCGAGAGAAACGCGCCCGAATCATTTTCGTCATATCAGCAAGTACATTTCGGGCCCGTCTCCATGTTGGTGAATACCAAAGTTTTGACCAAATATCTTCTGCCTCGTTATTTATTGACTGTACTCATCATTTGTCAATTTATTATTGTATTTAAAAACTGTTCTTTATAATTTTGTTATTTAAATTACGGCATTACGTAGTGTTGGAGGACTCCTGTGTGATTGCATAGAACCTCAGACAATATAAAAAGTGTAAAGGCGATTTTTTTTTAGAAAATTTAAACAAAATAGGGATAACTTGGGTTAAACGGAGAGGATGGGATGACAGGAGATAAAATTTCATTTAAATTGGATGACTAATAATAGAGTTTTGGGGGCATAAAACTCAGTTGGCTATAACTATTGCATTAATTTACTTTAAAAAATTTAAAAGTATAAAGCCATCTAATTTACTGAATTGCACCCCAATATGAGTAAATGCTTTCAGTCAACATGTTCGACCTTCAGTCTCTTACTGCACAATCTATGAACCATTAGGCCTAAGAAGTACATAGGTTTGACCAAAATATGGACACACTACATCATTTGCAGGTATGAAATTGACGACATGTTTCGAGTTGAAAGCGGAAGTGACTGAAATGAGTTTCAAAGAGAAAAATTGTTGGTGCCCACTTAGCTGGTACTTTTTTGACTAAGCATCAAAAGTCATGGCAGCATACAGTTTCATGGACATTATGATTTATAGGAACTCTTAAACAAAATTACTGTATGATGCAAAAGAAAGTTATTAGAAATGAATTCAAAATTAAATATAAGTAATTAAAAAATTCAATTATAAATAATTTGCTTACTGAAATTAGTTAATTAATTTGGAATCATTATATTACTTCTCCGATTAATAATATACACTGAGTGGTCAGATTATTAACACCACCTGACGTTTATAGGCAAATTAGCTATAATTTCGCTCTGAAGTTGCTAGAGGGCCAGACCATTATAAATAGAGAAACAGGTTGTTTACCACAACAGTAGAAGTGATTTGTTTCTAAAGATATGGATAAAAGACGCGATTTAACACGTTGGATGATTGTTGGCGCGTGGAGCGATGGAGCGAAACAGCTGCATTCGTTAAATGTTCTGTGAATCTTATAAAAGTACTTTTGTGCTCTGTATGCCTGTTGGTATCCTGAAGTTTTAGTAGCCATCATGTCAGATCTAATAGAATTTCAACGAGGGCTAACTTTGGAATCCGGGTAGCTGGCGCGAACGTTACAAAAGTCGTCCTGTTTATCGAGAGCTATTGTATCAAAAGTCATGACTGTGGAAAAACATTGTTCAATATACAAGAGTGGGAGAAAACCCATACTGTTGAAAAAAGACATTGAAAAGGATTTTCAGCACCAATAAGAAACTATAGCGATTAAAATAACTGCAGAGCTCAGTCTGTATTTACAGCATCCCATTTCCTCATAAACTCTATGGAAGAAACTTTGCATACAAAATAATCATGGACCACCTGCTTTTGGCAAACCATTTGTCACCCAAGTCAATGCAGACCGGAGACATTAATGGTGCCATGAGCATAAACTGATCTGCCAACCAAGGGAAACATGTGCTGTAGTCAGATGAATCCACATACACAGGATCTGAGTATGCCTGGAGTACCCTGGCGGAAGTGTTCAATTCAGAGTCAGGAGAAGTTACTCTTCTCCAGCCTCTCTAAAAGAACTTGAGCGGTGTCTACAAACAGAATAGCCAAACGTCCTATTAGAAAAAATCCAGGAGTTGTATGCGTTCATTCCAAGACGATTCTAAGGCTGTTTTGCATGCAACAGGAGGGCCTACACTTTACTAATTATGTTTTTACAAGTGTTTCCATTATTTTGTCTAAATGCTGTATATTAGATTTATTTAAAAACGGTGATTTTTACCGCAAAAATAACGGTTAATAATTCACAAACATTCTAGAGATATTAAACTTCTACAGTATATGCTCTTTAAAAACCTATTTCTTGCGTTTTATCAGTTAATACTGTGGATTGTAATGAAGAAACAGTGCGACTTAGTTTTCATATTTTGAATAAAGAATTAATTCAAAAACAATCAATGAATTCAAATTTCTCACGCTGGCATAAGGTCTCACTACATAATTGAAATTCGGCTTCCACTGTTTCAATTATGTAGTCTACATTCGGTTTCTTTTTATTAAGTCTCATTTCCAATGGAGATTTCATCACGTACAAACTTTCTAATTCACTGTTATTTCTGGTCATGCAATGCTGAAGTCGAATTGAGAGTGGAGGGAAATTGCATGCTCCTTTTCGGTATAATCTGTTCAATTATTGCAGAATTTGACTTTTAATTATTCAATTAAAAATTAATCCATATTCCAAAAGAATTAAAATTATTTCAAACTGATTCATAAGTAAACTGCTTACCGCAAGCATTTTCGTAACAGAGGTTGACGTCACTACTGCCTGCACATTGGGAACAAGGCTTACCCGCCATATAAGGCAATACGTCAACAGCATTCCCTCTATATCCAAGAGTGAAAAACAGAACAAAGAAAAGAAATGTACTATCATTTGTTAAAACTTCAAAATAATTCACTTTTATTTTTTTATTATGAATCCAAATTTTATGAGTAGAAATTATGATGAGCTTTTTAATTTCCATTTATTTCTCACAATAAAATCGAGTTTAATAATAATAATTTATATTTGACTGATAAAAACTTATTCCAAATTTTCGAGATTCCTTTATTAGAGTTAAAACTGGCAAGTAAAAATTATTTTTTTTCTAAGTTTCATTTAATCTTGAAAATAAAATGTCTTGCGGATATACGCGATAAGGAAAAATGAACGGAAATTTTGAAGGTAGAAGGTGAAATTTAAATGACACATTCTCACACTAGAATATTTTTATATGTAAATTTAGTTAAATTCAAATTAACATTGCTTAGAATGGAATTATTCACGAATGAGAAGAATTATTAAGATTTTTAATATGACAAAGCTAATATGCTTAATAAAAAATTGAAAATTCAAACACTTACAGGATAATTTTGAATCTCTGTTTTTTATATTTTTTTTTGTATAATCTCTTTAATATCTTTCGTTTTTCAATTTCAACTCACCCTTTCACAGAAATTAAAATGCATATACGCATTGTCTTTCTATATATATATAAAGAAGGATGTTTTTTGTTTGTTTGTTTGTTTGTTTGTTTTTTATACAAATCTACAGTTTTATTCCGATCTTGATAAAATTTCGCATACATGACCTTCAAAGCATGAGGAAGGTCACTGTCTACCTCAGATTTTGAAAGAATAATAATTATTAATAAAAAAATCGATATTCATGGTTATGGCGGGGCATATTAATGAGAAATATCTCATGACCAACAATGCAAATAAAAGTTTGTGCAATATAGAATTCAATGAATAGAATTCCTGTTATTCAGGCTTTTCTTAGAAAAGAGAATTCTTAGTACTTAACAATTTCTTGAAAATCTTTAAAAAATGATCAGTAACTGGAGATAATGAGTTAGCAGAGTATTGAGAAAGAGTGTAAAGACGATAGAGGAAGCACTCCTTTAGCTCCGTGCTGTATTGAGCAAATGGTAAGCAAGTAAATAGAAGAATCGGCGACCGCTAGACTACACAAAGTGATGAATGGCCAAGTTTTGCTTCAAGGAAAGAAGAAAGGAAATTGCAACAACACCAAGTGTACATCTAAAGTAAGATTACGTGAGTAAAAAATTATTTAGATAGAAGGCATCTTGGAGAGGTTCATCCATTGTGAGCCTTTAAAAAAAACTTTTCCGGTAAATCAAGTCCCGTTATATCATCTAGAATGGATTTTTTCAGTGAAGAGGTAAATTCCTGTCTTAAGGATTTTTCTTAGAATGGATAGTCCCTTCGCTCTATATTGTAGTGATTGAGTTATTATTTAACCAATTTGGAGGTTTAATTTAGCTTTTTGAGGTTGTTCTATTTACCTACAAGCGTAATTATCCCGGGCAACGCCGGGTCCTCTGCTAGTACGTATATAGAAAAGAAGAAACTAGCAAATCAAACTCCACCAACTCCATCAAACTATATTCGAGTTTGTCTGTACGGGGTCCATACTGAACATGCTCATCGGATCCACGAAACGCTCCTTCCAATAACAGGAGCACAGAAATTCTTGGCTTTAGAACGATAGTAAATTATCCTATGCCGACTACATGAATTTAAAAAATATCACCGCAGGTTACCCATACTCAAACCATGACAATTTTAAGAAGTATACGAAGCCAAGAAAAAAATATTTAATGCACGAAGCTCTTGAAATACGAAAATATCATTTGAATCACTCTGATAAAATTTTAACATTCATGTCTCTTTGACAAAGATTTTGATATTGCTTATTTTAAAAGATCTATTTTATTCCGATAGACAACAAGCTCTTGCGTCATCAGTAGCTTGCTATTCGGTTCGCATTTTAAGTACACCAATTTCCTCTGCTATACTATACTGTTTATACAAGAGGTGCTCTAAAAGTTTTTCGTTCATGGCGTTCCTATTAAACGAGCTCGAGAAGCATGTTCCAAAGGAAAAGATCAGAGTTCACACGGTAAGGGCTGAAACCGTCAAGGTTACAATATGTTAATATCAGGAATTAAGTCTGACAATATCTTAAAAATTCAGCACCATCAACTGAAGTCCAAGAAAGTGTTGAAGTACGTGATTCGCAATGTGGATGTAACCTATGAGCTGAACGACTTTCAAGAAGACCTAAGAAGAGCCAGATACTTACCGGAAAAGGTAATCAGACTTAGGAAAGCCAAAGAAGCCGTTGATATGCTTAAGGTTTTGTCCACACCGAATACAATCACACTGCACACTCCAAGCTACACGAAATGTCCTAAATACCTCCAGGTTGAAATGATGCTTAGTTCCAAAGTGACCGCGGACAAATCTTTAGGAGGTGTTGGTTTAAGGCAGAGGAAAAAGGTCTCGACATTAACGACTACAAGATATGTATAAACAAATTGGACATGTATGTCATTTGTTTACTGATCTAGGCAAATATTTCCCACAGATGAGTGCTCTCCTTACGACCAATTATTTGCAACATGGCTATATGACGTTATACTGTCAATTAACTCACCAACAATCGTATCTGTTTATCTGTATGGTTTAATCTTGCAATCAATATTAAACCAATTTCCCGACAAGCTAGAGAACTTTAATTTAATACACATACGATAATGCATGTTAAAGAACAAACTTTTCAAATCATTGACTGGAAAGTATTTTAAGGGTCAAATTCATTAATACGAATTGCTTAATAGGTACAGCAGACAATTAGTTTGGTAACCATGGTAATTAGAAGTTAATGGTTAGTGAACTCCGCCTCGAAAGGCTATTACCGACGAAGGCCACATGCAATTGTATGACAAGTAGTCTATATATTTTGAAGCTGAATTGAAGTATATTTTTGAAAAATTTGAAAAAAGATATTATTTAATTTTACATAATTATATTTAGTGAATGTAAAATATAGAAAACAGTCTTACAATTCAGAATAGTTTCTAAAAATATTCTTAATGTCCACAAACATCTTTCCTTTAACTTTACAATTTAAATACTTTTTTTAATAAACACGTTAATCAACAATCTCATGAAAGGCAAAAGATATTAAGAATTCAATAAATTAATGGTAATTGGAGTTGAAGTGATAATAAACCGGCCTAGTGGCCCCTCAGAACGAGTTCGACTCCCGCTGAAGGCATGGATGTTTGTTCTAGTCCCTTTATTAAGAAGCTTGGAGGACCAAGCAAAGCCTCGGTAGGATGATTCACTGCTAGGTTAAATTTCAAATAGATCCAATAGTTATTTAATATCTTCGACACCGAAAAGGTAAAGGAAGAAAAGAAAAAAGTTATAATAAGTAGTCTGTCGAAATCCAAATCACACACTCATGATTATTTAGAAAGCGCAAAATTGTTTCGAGGAAGCACACGTTGCCATTTCAAGAGTCTTTCTTCATTGGAAAGAACTTTAAAAAGAATCCCTTTTTATCTTTGCCACAATCATAGCCTGACTTAGATCCAGTTACTACAACACCTGAAAAGAATTTTAAGAAAATACTTGAAAATATAAAGTAAGAGAATTATGAGGAGAAACGTGCACTGACGAAGGTCTCCGTTAAAAATAAGTATAATTCTTGGCGACAAATGGACTATTAGGACGTCGAAGTTATGTAGTGGAGCAGTTTCTCCAAATTACGTTTTTAACAAGGCAGTGGCTGCATACTCGTCCGACGGGAATAGTGTTCTGAATATTTTTTTAATATTTTTATCTATATTTTTAGTGAATATTTAAAATTCATCAAGACTGCTTACTAAAAATTGTTTTTATTTACATTTACTAGTTTTATTGTTTACTATTTTTCTATTATATTAACTCTATAAAATGTATAAATAAATAAATAAATAAATAAATAAATAAATAAATAAATAATATATTAAAAAATTTTACTAGTTGGTTTTGATAATCTTTAGTAGTGTGAATTAATAACTAATCCTTATTTATTTATTTATTTATTTATTTATTTATTTATTTATTTATTTATTATTACATTTTAAAAAATAAAACAGAAAGATAATAAACATAAATTACTCAATTTAACACCTCTAAATAAATTCACCAGTTTTGTTTCGTATCATAATAACATTGTTGTTATGAATTTATTGGTCATTTTACAGTCAAGAGTCGCCATAACAATTTTTATAGTACCATCGTTTGGATTTGGGTGAACGTTATGAGCCAATACAGAATAATTGGTACCATTCAAGACAGCTGTCGCAGCAGATACTGTTCACAGATGCATCCATCGCATCTTCTTCACATTAGAGAATTTTTTTTTACTTTTGGAATAAAGCATTATGAAATTAAACAAGTAATAAGTTATAGAAAGTCAGATATAAATCGTAAAATTTGGAATATATCGAAATTAGTTTATATATTGAAAATTTTTGGGCGCTTGATGAAACAGTTTTGATGATTTCGATGCTTTTGAGGACACTAATTTTGAAAGGATCCCTGGCAGTATGGAGAATAATTATAAATATTAGATGCGGGATGTCTAGATTCCAATAATTGTTTCGCGTATATAGATTTGCGTATACGAGGTCTGTTCAAAAAATAC